>JACEFZ010002902.1:365000-425000 GCA_014155875.1 Cepaea nemoralis
ATCATCACCATCATCATCATCGTCACCATCATCATCATCATCACCATCATCATCACCATCATCGTTATAGTCATCATCATCGTCACCATCATCATCATCATCATCACCATCATCATCATCATCATCATCACCATCATCATCATCATCATCGTCATAGTCATTATCATCATCATCGTCATTTTCAATGTCATCGTCACTATCATCATCATCATCATCATCACCATCATCATCATCATCATCATCACCATCATCGTCATAGTCATTATCATCATCAGTATCATTGCTATCATTATTATCGCCTTGTCTACGCTGATTATGACAAGTTTATAGTTGTTTCTTTATTGGTGGCAATATATAATCATCATTATCATCTCTATCATTATTATCTTCATCGCTATCTTCATCATCATCACCATCATCAGTATCACCATCAACATCAACATCATTACTGCAGTCATCATCATCATTATCATCGCTATCATCATACGGAGAAGAAAGTCTAAGAACTCACGGAGAAGAGAACCTAAGAACTCACGGAGAAGAGAACCTAAGAACTCACGGAGAAGAAAACCTAAGAACTGACGGAGAAGAGAACCTAAGCACTTATTGAGAAGTTAACCTAAAAACTCACGGAGAAGAGAATTTAAGAACTTATCGAGAAGAGAACTTAAGAACTCACGGAGAAGAGAATCTAAGAACTCACAGAGAAGAGAACCTAAGAAATCATGAAAAAGAGAATCTAAGAACTCATGGAGAAGAGAACCTAAGAACTCATGAAAAATAGAATCTAAGAACTCATGGAGAAGAGAACCTAAGAACTCATGTTGAAGAGAACCAAAGAACTCATGGAGAAGAGAACCAAAGAACTCATGGAGAAGAGAACCTAAGAACTCACGGAGAAGAGAACCTAAGAACTCATGGAGAAGAGAATCTAAGCACTTATTGAGAAGTTAACCTAAAAACTCACGGAGAAGAGAATTTAAGAACTTATCGAGAAGAGAACTTAAGAACTCACGGAGAAGAGAATCTAAGAACTCACAGAGAAGAGAACCTAAGAAATCATGAAAAAGAGAATCTAAGAACTCATGGAGAAGAGAACCTAAGAACTCATGAAAAAGAGAATCTAAGAACTCATGGAGAAGAGAACCAAAGAACTCATGGAGAAGAGAACAAATAACTCACGGAGAAGAGAACCTAAGAACTCATGGAGAAGAGAACCTAAGAACTCATGAAAAATAGAATCTAAGAACTCATGGAGAAGAGAACCTAAGAACTCATGTTGAAGAGAACCAAAGAACTCATGGAGAAGAGAACCAAAGAACTCATGGAGAAGAGAACCTAAGAACTCATGAAAAATAGAATCTAAGAACTCATGTTGAAGAGAACCTAAGAACTCATGTTGAAGAGAACCTAAGAACTCATGTTGAAGAGAACCTAAGAACTCACGGAGAAGAGAACCTAAGAACTCACGGAGAAGAGAACCTAAGAACTCATGAAAAATAGAATCTAAGAACTCATGGAGAAGAGAACCTAAGAACTCATGTTGAAGAGAACCTAAGAACTCATGTTGAAGAGAACCAAAGAACTCATGTTGAAGAGAACCTAAGAACTCACGGAGAAGAGAACCTAAGAACTCACGGAGAAGAGAACATAAGAACTGACGGAGAAGAGAACCTAAGAACTCATGGAGAAGAGAATCTAACCACTTATTGAGAAGTTAACCTAAAAACTCACGGAGAAGAGAATTTAAGAACTTATCGAGAAGAGAACTTAAGAACTCACGGAGAAGAGAACCTAAGAACTCACAGAGAAGAGAACCTAAGAAATCGTGAAAAAGAGAATCTAAGAACTCATGGAGAAGAGAACCTAAGAACTCATGAAAAAGAGAATCTAAGAACTCATGGAGAAGAGAACCTAAGAACTCATGTTGAAGAGAACCAAAGAACTCATGGAGAAGAGAACCAAAGAACTCATGGAGAAGAGAACAAATAACTCATGGAGAAGAGAACCTAAGAACTCATGGAGAAGAGAACCCAAGAATTCAAGGAGATGAGAATTTAAGAACTTACGGAGAAGAGAACCTAAGAACTCACGGAGAAGAGAACCTAAGAACTCAAGGAGAAAAGAACCTAAGAACTCAAAGAGAAGAGAACCTAAGAACTTACGGAGAAGAGAACCTAAGAACTCACGGAGAAGAGAACCTAAGAACTCAAGGAGAAGAGAACCAAATAACTCATGGAGAAGAGAACCTAAGAACGCACGGAGAAGAGAACCTAAGAACTCACGGAGAAGAGAACCAAATAACTCATGGAGAAGAGAACCTAAGAACTCACGGAGAAGAGAACCTAAGAACTCAAGGAGAAGAGAACCTAAGAACTCAAGGAGAAGAGAACCAAAGAACTCATGGAGAAGAGAACCTAAGAAGTCATGGAGAAGATAAGTAGACACAGACATGAACAGTATGGAAGGGGCTGGTCAGAGCTCCAAAGGATTTATGATGATCTTTTATAGTCCTCAATCCATCCATCCATCCATCATGTGCCACGCCGATAAGCGTGGGCGGTCATGTTTTGCCATGTTACTCGATCACCAGAGTCGTGGATCAGCTACGTGTTTATGTCTCGGCCATGCCATGTGGCCAAGCCATCCAGGTATTTACTTCTCGGTCTTCCCCTTGGTCTGTTCTCTTCGATCTTGCCAGTTGTCACTAAGTTCTCCAAATCATTTCTTCTCATAACATGTCCAAAAAATTTGACCTTCTACGTCTAATGTCTCTAATCAGTTTACGATCTTCATTTGTCCTCAATGAGGGATAGATAATAAAAGAAGATGACACGGTCCTGTTGATTAGTTGAAATGGCGTGCTCTTTAGATGCATTAAGTATCAATTGATGAACATTTTGTGACCATCAAGACAGTTAATAAATAAATACACACGTTCCCCAATTGATATTTATGTGTAATACGTGCACAACATTGGAACCACCAATCATTTCTCTTCTTTAAATGTTCGTGACTAAACTGGACGCAGCATTACGGTTTGGTGTGTTTGCGTGTTTGTGATGTGATTTATGTTGGTTTAATATAAATTTCTGAGACCTATAGTGCCATCTCAATGGTTAGATGCGAATTTTGTTCATATTCTGTCGTTGTAAGTTTATGTTAGTTAGTTAGTCGAGGTTCCAACATCACGGCAACGGGTCGTCCCCATTATGCTCCGTTCCATTTTATGTGCGTGATAGACCTGGCTAATGAAGACATAATTTTAGGGCTGCCTAATTGGTCATGCGTCGAAGTTGACTTGTTCCTGAAATGACAGAAAAAGAGGAAAGAAAATTACAACAGAAATGGGATTCCTGAGACGAATACTGAATGTATCAAAAAGAGGGAAAATCAGAAAGAAAGAAATGAGGACCAAAATGGGGGATATAGCAGCGCTAGATGTCATCAGAAATCAACAAGTTAAATTTGTTTGGTCATGTAACTAGGTTACCAACTAACAGTATACGACAACAAGCATTTATCTCATCATCTCATCTTATCATATTCCTCTTGTACCTTGTGGTGTCGAGGTGAAGTATAAACATCGTGAGAGTGCCCGATTATGGGCTTCATATATCGATATTCCCATGGACTCTGCTATTCCCTCCGTCCAACGTTTACGTGGTCGTCCTCTTCCTCTGTTTCCATCTGGTCTGTACATCATTGCTTGTTGTGGCATGCTGTTGACTGGTAACCTACTTGCATGGCCAAACCATTTGACTTGCTGCCTTCTAATAAAATCTAGTGCTGCTATATCCCCCATTTTAGTCCTGATTTCTTCATTTCTGATCTTATCTCTTCTTGATACATTGAGTATCCTTCTCATGAATCTCATTTCTGTTGTTGTGATTTTTCTTTTCTCTTTTTCTGTCATTGTCCAGATTTGGCATTGGTAGCATAGAGTTGGTTGGAAGATTGTATTGTAAAGTGCTTTCTTAGTAGTTATTGATATATGTTTGTTCTTTAGTATTGGTGCCATTTGTCCAATGTGTTGGTTTGCCTTATTGTATCTATTTTGGATCTCGTCTTCTGATCTATCATTTGATGATATTATATTTCCTAGGTGCTTAAATCTCTTTTCTTGTTTCAAGGGATGTTCGTTTAGGTGAATTGTTTTTTTTTCTTCTTTTTTTAGTTATAGTCAATACCTCTGTTTTGCTTGTGCTAATTTTCATGTTATGTTCCCTACACATTTCGTTTAGACTATTCATGTGGTCTTGTAATTCAGCTTCTGATTTTGCTATTAGTACATGGACGTCCGCAAACAGGAGTTCTCTAATGGTTAGACATGCAGATGGCTCTTCTTCTTGACACTGAACCATCTGTGTAGATAATCACATCACTCGAGTGAGCATTGTCCAGAATTAGTTGCTGGATTTCCACTTCCGTGGCCCCTGCTGGCCACTCCCTGCACTCCCGGCTTAAGGTGTCAAGAGGTGAGAGAAGTGGCTGGGGGTTCATAGCCAAAGCTAATGGTCGATGTTTGGGGCAGGAGAGCCTGGCATATGATACAACAACATCCAACTTAAGAATGGAGGTGGAGGCAGTCACTGCGGCTCTCCGCTTGATGGAGAATACGATACACACACACACATCGTGATTGTTACTGACCCAGAAAGCATGCTGACGAGGGTGAGGACGGGCAGACTTCGTGCGGAGTGGCTTGCTTCGCTTCAGAGGTCACGGGTGACAAGCATCGCCTGGATCTTTTCTCCGGGGCATGCCGGTGTGCTGGGAATTGAACAGGCGGACAGATTGGCTGGCTCTGCAGAACTTGGTGGAGTATTGATACATGACAAGGCAGACGTGGTTGCAGCCTTGTGGGAGCACGTGCACACCTCGGAGGAGCAAATGGATTACCATGGTCTGGCAAGAATGAGACAACGAGGAGTGACGAAGGGATCTGGCCGACGCCCAACGCTCAGAGGAAAGGCGTGACGGACTTATAATCAGATTGCTACTGGTACTATTAGTGTTGGAACGCTTCGCTGGCTGCTGAGGATGGGGACGGAACACTCATGGGAATGCCCCGGATGCTGTGATGTCGATTCCTAAATCAATCAATCAATCAATCAATGGCTCTTCTTTTGTGTTCTCGTCATGCGGTATTCTTGCTGTCTCTGTTTGGCTGGTTTCTTTACATATGTTGTCTATACATGTTGTGGGATGTGGATTGTAATTCCTGAGAATAATTCGTTAAAATGTCTAGGGGGTATTATTGATTCTCTGGTCACTGGTCAGAATGCAGGGTGATCAGGGATATTTACCACAAATCTCAGGAGAAAAGAGTTCAATCCTTGAAACAATGGCATCTGTGTGTAGGTTTCCCTTCCCACTTCATCACCCTTTAAATTACCTATAGATGCTAGAAGGATATTGATTGCTCACAATATATAAACAACCACTTATTGGACACCACATTTACTTGATGTACACAACACTTTTGGACAAACAGTTCAGGTATTAACTCAAGATCTGCAATTACATATATAGATGTGTAATAAACACTATGCATTTTCAGACAGGCATGGGAATGATATGCAGTATTACAACATAGTACCCAGTGACCCCAAAAAAACAACAACAATGTTATCACAAACAACATAACAACCACAAATTGGGTCTACTTTCATTTTCCCTCATAATTAAGGCAAATAAAGATATTAAATAGAACCCAAAATAACATGTTTCTGACACCTTTTACCATTCTCTCATTGTTAAAAATAATGAGTTGGTGTCAAAATACTATTTACCTTAACCATCATTGGTTATACCTCAATAACACTCTTTATATGTCATAGAAGAAAAAAACACACACATGAAAACAGTTGATACTAATAATTAAATTAATTAATTATAGTGTTCATTTAGGCATTGCGGATGGGTATTCTTCTCCAGTGCAAAGCAGTTAATGTCCATATTTATCCGTGACAGCAATAAATACTCACAGTCATGTTTAATGTCCACTGAAGTTTGTTGCGGAACTTATAATCCTTATTATGAAATAAATTCACCACATATCTCCTCCGTGGAGCTGAATTCAAGAATCTTCTTTGCGAACGGCTCGGTGTCAGTGTGAAATTGAGGCCTGGGTTGGTCATACCTTCAGGAGATGCATCTTTGGTCTTGGACTAAGGTTCTTCCCTATATCACCATATCTGATGAAAAGGATGCCTACCTTTCGGCGTCTAGGCTTATAATATCCGAATCTCAATTTTGTTCCCACAGATTTTTCACCCACCTAGTCATCAGTCTATAACCTATTCCACCGTTATTGGCATTTAGGCTGACATGGGACCAGCACAGAGTTCTGATTCATTATTTACTTTCAGTGTAGACATACAATTCTGCTTGTTATTCATTTGGTTCATCTGGAATTAATTCCAGGATTCTGCTGCATGCATGGAACTGAAGAATATTGACTCCACCACATATCCAGGGTTTCAAGCCATCAGGTGATTCCTGTGGTTGCAGGCGTAGAGGCATTTACTCCGCTAGCTGCTTTCATATGGTCTTTTTGTGTGTGTTCAGGTTTGGGAACCTTGAGGTAATCTGGTGTAGGTATGGTTTTCAGTTGGCACCTTGGTTGTATTTGTTCAATGTCTTCTTCCCATTTGTTTGAGTTGGTGTTCATAGCTAGAACTTGGTGTTGCATGGCTGGAACCTTATGTTTGACTTTTGCAGCTGTGAGATGTTCTTTCGAAGACTTATCCATTGTGGATATTAACTTGGTAATACAACCAACAGTTGAAGATTACTCACTGTTGTTAGTTTTAATAACTTGTAGAAGGATTGTCCCATAGTTTCACTGATTTTGTTGAATGATGAGGCCATAGATGATACTTCTCAAACGTATAACTGACGAGTCACTGTTGTCAGTTACTTTGTTGATCTTCATCTTTGTAGATTATTAGATCTTGAAGTCCATCCTGGATCTTCCTACGAAAATAGGACTTAATCACTCACCCAATCAGTTATCTTCAACGTTTCTGTTGCTCGCTATGGAGCTATTGAACGCCGCAGTAAACATTGAGGTATTGCTAGATCCAGACTATGGGTTGGACATTCACTTTATGGCTGTTGACCCAGGATCCAGTGTTAGTGATATAGTCCCACCAAATTCAACCACCACCTGCTTCTCTTCTATAGAAAAGGGATGACAAGAATACAACACTAGCATTAACCTACTGTGTTATGGTAAAAGGTTTACAACACAATTACAAACACAAATACAAAACACCAAGGGGAGAAGGGGAAAGGAGTGGGTGTCCATGTTCCACTGTCCCTCATTGCTGAGTAGAGCCATTCTGACTCTTCATAGTGAGTAAGGTATTTTCTCACTTATATTTTGTTCTGTTGTTACTGGGACTATTGGATGGGTGAAGTCATTCTGTCCATCCAACATGTTGATATTGTCTCTCTCATTACTTGAAGAGAATAGCCTATACAGAATCCCTGTGGTTTCTAATGCAGCGTCTTCATTTCGGCACTATAATCATCACTAGGTCAAGACTATTCACCATTGGCTTCTTAAGTACTGACATACATATGTATTCTTACATCAACATCCTCTAATCCCACGGTGCAATATTAAAATGTATATTCCCACAGTAAAAAGTAACAATCAGAACAAAGAAAATTCTCATACCAGAAAAAGACATACATGTACATTTCTCTGATATTAAGTACATGATACTCATACATAATAATTAATCATAATGCTGATGCAGGGAGCCTTTGTTTTTGGGTTTTCTCAGGGGTTAATCCATAACTTAAAACATACATTGTTTTCCTCCACTGCGTACAGCATATGAGGATAGTAGTCGCTGTGATATATTTTGTCAAGGACTGCTATTATTCAAGCAATTTATTCACATCAATCTTCGCTTCTGTTCCTACTACAGTGAGGTGATGCGGAGTGAATCCTATCCGAACATGCATTTACATCACGCGTTTAATTGTTCATGAATTTATATTCAAACATGGCCTGTCCCTAACACTATTTTATGAAATGATTATATGTTCACCCTCATATGGAGTGGTTACTAATCTGTTAACAAAAGAATGGTACTAAAATTTAGCACTATATTTCCAAGTTACAGATTATAATATGGCAAAATATTTTATCCCCTGACTAAGTAAGAGTCAGGAATATGCGTAATCATTTGTATGTCCCCGCATGGATAAAACAAGTTCAGAGACATCCTTACCAGTGCATTTACACTACATAGGATATTTGAAAGTGGCAGACACCAGTTCTCTACTTGTGCAGTATGAAATCAAGAGTCTGCTCCTACATTGAGAAAATGTTTCTTTAAAGTCCAATCTCTACAGTACATAAATTATTTGCAGATTTCTAAGCATCGATAGGGATATATAGTTCCATTGCATAGAAGTTATTTTTCATAGGACTATGAAATTGGCAGAAACGAGTTTTCTTCTCTGAAGTATGAATCAGGAGTCTTTCCTAAATTGAAAAGAGTTTCTGACATGAGAGTTGATACTCTGTGTACTACAGTACACATAATATTCATAGGTTATAAACACTATTTAGTTAGATATAAGTTCATAATGCCTATAAAAGATATTAACATACGAATTTGAAATGGTAAGACCTAGGAAAATTTACAGCGTGGCGCCCACATGTGTTTCTTTGGTAAACATCATCCAGCCTGGTTTAAGAGAATTGTAACTAATTCTTAATTAAACATACTGGTCTATGTAATACATAAATATATCTTAATAATGTAGATAACATACCAATAGCTTGAATAGAATCATGTTTTTAAGGCAAACTACCTTCTCCCCGAAGATAAAGGTCGACTTTCTTGTGTGTTCTCTTGACTAGAAATGGCCGCTTCAGTCTTTGTTTTCCCCCTCGCCAGGATTGGCCAGATACGGGAGAGAAAACAAGCCAAAATAAATTTAGCTGTGCCACGGTCAGTCTATCGCTGTTTTATTTTCTCCTACATTAAGTAAGTTACTTAAACAGTAATTGTAAGGGTTTGTTTATTTTTAAGGGAGTCCATACATAGGAAAGGGTAAGGACGTTTTATTATACCACACATGTTATGAATCAGAGAGGGGACAGGACACAACCTTGTCGAACTCCTGATCTTACGGTGAAGGGTTCTGAGTGTCCTCCAGTTGCTCTCACTATGCATTCACTGTTGTTGTATAAGCTTCTACATAAGTTTGTTAGCTGTGTACTCACACTATATTGTTTAAGGATTTCCCACAGCTTGTTTCTACCTACTCTATCAAATGCATTTTCTTGGTCGACAAAGGCTAAGTAGAGTGTTTCATTGAATTCGATTGATATTTCTATAAGTTGTCTAAGAGCAAAAATGGCATCTGTGCGTCCTTTGGTTTTTCCTAATTCCAAGTTGTGTTTCCCATTAGCTGGGGTTCTATGGTAGTTTCTAGTCTGTTCTCAAGAATTTTGCAAACTATTTTCCCAGTATGACTCAACAGCGAAATGCCTCTGTATTGTGTGCAATCTCTTTTGCTGGCTTTGTTTTTCCAAATTGGTACAATTATGGCGTTTCCCCAGTCTCGTAGTGTCTGTTCTAACTAATTATGGTTGAATAGTCTATGTAGCTAAGCTGTTCCTACTTCTCTTGCTGCTTTAATTAGTTCATTTGGTATTTCATCCTGTCCTGGTGATTTGTTCAATGGGGCTAATCTGATGGCGTCTATAATTTCTTCTTTTAGTATGTCTGGTTCTAGTTCTTCGGTGGCATCTGTGTATGTCTCCTGAATTCCTGTGACATCTGATGGGATGTTGAGAAGTTGTTCGAAATACTGCTTCCATCTTATTAGGATTTGTATTTGTTCACTTATTGGTTCTCTATTTTCGCTGTTAATTATTTCAGTTGGCTCAACGGGTTCTCCTGTGGTTCACATTACACTTATCTTTTTCGTAGAAGTTTCTAGTTGCCTCCTTGTAGTTTTTATTTGGGATTTCTCCATACTCTTCCCAGTCTTTTTGTTTTTCCCTTTTTTCTATTCTATTCACATGTATTCTCGCTATTCTATATTCTATGTAATCACATTCCTGTTTGCTCTTCAACCACTTTTTATATTTTTCCTTTGTGTCTTTTACCGCTTTCTTTACCTCTTCTTTCCACCAACCTGTTATTTGCTTTACCCGTGTTTGCGTTTTTTCGTGGTTCCACATGTTATTTTTGCAGTATTTAAAATGCTTGAGTTGAACATCTTCCATTCTTCTTCCACTGTGTTTCTTTCTATAGGTAATTTTACAAAGATTTCAGTTAGCTCTTTCTCATTATTTTCCCTTAGTGCGTCGTCTTTAAGTTTTTTTTAAGTTTACTGATTCGCATGGCATGTATTTTCCTGCACTTTGCTTTCTTCTTCTGATTGTTCTTATTGTGGCAACGACTGCTTTATGATCTGTGTTTATACTGAAATTGGGCATTGCCCTTGCATCTAATATATTTCTCTTTCTGTTATTTCTAGTTAATATAAAATCAATTTGGCTTTTAGTATCTAGATCGCTCCATTTATACCAGGTGTATACTTGTGTGTCTTTATGTTTATAGAATGTGTTTGTTTATAGAGGTCGTGTTGGCTGCATAGCAATTATGTACAGACCAAATAGAAGCAGAAAAAGATGCCGACCATGTAAACTATGGACATTGAGAATAAAAAGTTCATGGGAATCTGGATACGTGAAGCCCATAAACTCGTACTCTCCCGCTGTTTATGCTTCACCTCGACACCGCAAGGTACAAGAGGAACAAGATGAGATGAGATGCTCGTTACAGCTAACACAACTTCATTACACCGCGAGTCTCTTAAAAAATACAACAAAACTATCAAACAGTTTCTCAGTCAAAATTGTTGTTGTAGAATAATATGGCGGACACCAAACGAGGTCTCGTCAAATGCTTAAGCAAATTCTCACCGTCCCGCACACAAAGAAGAATAGAAATGGCTTTTCTCGGCGCCATTGTTGCGAGAACTGGTCAGCAAAGAAAATTTTCGTTTTGTTTTTACGTTACCGTGCAAGTATGTTTAATTCTCCCGCTTTGCTGGGAGAAAACACCAGCAGATTCTAGGTTTTGTTTGTAATCAGGACACATGTTAACAAAATTGTTTTCCCTTGATGATGTTTCGTGTCAAGGAGTGACGTTTGTAACAAACTTAAAGACATTCTTGTTTTCCCAGACTTTTCACCTCTGCCGAAGACAGGAAATCTTAATCGCTGCATTATCTCCCTCGATTTCTGACCAATCTCTGGTAATATAATTCAATGAATGGTCGCATTCAGGCATTGTCTTGGTTTGTTTTCTCTAACAGTTAAACAATAGAATAGAATCATTGAAACAATCGTATCTTTCTTGTTTTATTTCGCTGTATTTGTTTTGTGGAGTCGATCCTCTTCCACAGTTATGCGTGGGTTTCAGCGGCGTGACGTGTATCGGTGATGTTTTAAACTCACAAGGCACAGTTAAATTCATGCAAGAGACAACATTGCAGTTATAGACATATTTCAAGTGAACGAAAGAAGAAGAAGCAACTCACAAGGGTCTATCTTCCCCTCGTCGCTGAGCATCCTTATCAGACCATAATCTGTCTAAGAAAGGGAATGTCGCGTATTGTCTCCACTCTGATAATGCCTGATCAGTCCCAAGTCTGTCTAACGCCGGCAGGATTTCCCATGATCTCCACTCTGATAATGTAAGATCAGCCCATGTCTAACTACGGGAGAATTCACAAGTCATAAAATGTCATATCTCTTAATATCTAGCAACAGACATAGACATTCCGTGTACAATAATTAATCTCTACACACAGATGAATAGCTCGAACATAAATGAAACTATGGGTATAGATATAAATAAATATTACCCTGTAGAGACAGGCCATAACTAGAGGCAGTTGCTAGATGTACTGTTGTACAAACACCAATAATACACGCTGCACTACAGCAGAATAGAGTGCAACAAGAAGTGACTGGCTGACTGACTGACTGACTGGCACCTTGCCGTTTTGACAGATGATAGTTTGTAAAATGGAGTTATACTTATCCATAGTACAACGCCTGGGCTGAAATCAGTCAGAAGGCCACCAAACCCTACTCAAGACGACTACCACGTTATGGACAGACCAGAATATGTCGTTATTCTGCACCTCAGAACAGGACATAATAGATTACGCAACCACATGTATACAAAATTCAAGATTGGTGAATCAGCCATGTGCACATGTGGTTTGTCGTCGCAGACAGCAGAACACACACTCCAGGACTGCCCAAACTACGACATATCCAGGCGAACCTTCTGGCCTAGAGAGACAACAGTGGAAGATAAACTCTATGGACCGCTGAGTGAACTAAGAATGACTGTTAGATTCATACAAGAGACAACATTGCAGTTATAGACATATTTCAGGCGAACGAAAGAAGAAGAAGAAAAATCAGAGACCGTGTGTTGCCCATACAGCATGACCCCTCTCTAGGCCTGCCCAGTTAACCCCAGATGGGGGAAAAGTTCGTTGAATGTACTTTACAGGACGTCGCATTCAACCTCAGCATGTTTTGGCTGTTTGTGATGTTTTGGGAAATTTTCGTTCAGTAATTGATTTCTGAATGACCCACACTCAACAGCGATGGCGGTCTGCTTCCAAATGTCCCGCAGATGTGTTTTGAACGCTTTATGCGGATTGTGAATTGCATTCGCCGCAGAGCCAGCTCTCCAGAGGAAAGGTAACACCAATACATCTGGAACAAGGGCAGCTGCAGAAGCTGCCGGATAGGCACAGCAATACTTTAACTGTTCGCCTGTCGGAGCTTCCATCCTAGACCACTTGTCGACCAAGGCCTGGTCTGCCCTGTCATGACATTTAGTCCTTAGGTTGCAATTTCTGGTACTAGGGAAAAGCTTGTACCCTCCCAGTTGCGCTCCTCCGCCCGACGCCTTTAGCACAATGTGGGATGTTGGGCTTGGTGAGCGCCGCCAACATTCAGTGCTAACAGAAAGCAGGTAATACCATCTACAGTCATACGGTAGCTCAGTCATATCTGACTAAGACTTGACAACCTAAAAACAGATTCCAGTAAAATATAATAACAGTCAACGTGTAATCTATGCAGCGTCAAAAAGATAAAGGATGCGAACTCGGGTCTCCTCAAGACGCCAGGTCTACCTCGGTGAAACGTCACTTCAATGCGTGGAATCATCCACATATTTAGACAGCAAGTTAGAGAGCAATGAAGACAGCAGTTTAGACAGCAATATAGACAGCAATATAGACAGAGCAATATAGACAGCAATGTAGACAGAGCTATATGGACAGCAATATAGACAGCAATAAAGACAGCAATGTAGACAAAGCAATATAGATAGCAAAATAGGCATAAATGTTGACAACGCAATATAGCAGCAATATAGACAGCAATTAGTTAGTCTTTCCTCTTGAGCCCAAGGCGGCGCATAGGGCAGAAGTTATGGCTCTCCATGCCTGGCGGTTCGCTGCTACCTGTTGTAGATTTTGGATGTTCACTTGGCCGTTGAATGAGCCTTCTCTGATGATGGTTCTACGCAGGGTCTCTCTTGGTCTTCCCCGTTTTCTTTTCCCTACTGGCAGCAATATACACAGCAATATACACAGCAATATACACAGCAATATACACAGCAATATACACAGCAATATAGACAGCAATATAGACAGCAATATAGACAGCAATATACACAGCAATATACACAGCAATATACACAGCAATATACACAGCAATATACACAGCAATATACACAGCAATATACACAGCAATATAGACAGCAATATAGACAGCAATATAGACAGCAATATAGACAGCAATATACACAGCAATATACACAGCAATATACACAGCAATATACACAGCAATATACACAGCAATATACACAGCAATATACACAGCAATATACACAGCAATATACACAGCAATATACACAGCAATATACACAGCAATATACACAGCAATATAGACAGCAATATAGACAGCAATATAGACAGCAATATACACAGCAATATACACAGCAATATACACAGCATATAGACAGCAATATACACAGCAATATACACAGCAATATACACAGCAATATACACAGCAATATACACAGCAATATACACAGCAATATAGACAGCAATATAGACAGCAATATACACAGCAATATACACAGCATATAGACAGCAATATACACAGCAATATAAGACAGCAATATAGACAGCAATATACACAGGCAATATACACAGCAATATAGACAGCAATATAGACAGCAATATACACAGCAATATAGACAGCAATATACACAGCAATATACACAGCAATATACAACAGCATATAGACAGCAATTATGACAGCAATATACACAGCAATATACACAGTACAATATACACAGCAATATACACAGCAATATACACAGCAATATACACAGCAATATACACAGCAATATACACAGCAATATACACAGCAAATATACACAGCAATAGACACGCAATATACACAGCATATACACAGCAATATACACAGCAATATACACAGCAATATACACAGCAATATACACAGCAATATACACAGCAATATACACAGCAATATACACAGCAATATACACAGCAATATACACAGCAATATACACAGCAATATACACAGCAATATAGACAGCAATATAGACAGCAATATAGACAGCAATATACACAGCAATATACACAGCAATATACACAGCAATATAGACAGCAATATACACAGCAATATACACAGCAATATACACAGCAATATACACAGCAATATACACAGCAATATACACAGCAATATAGACAGCAATATACACAGCAATATACACAGCAATATACACAGCAATATAGACAGCAATATAGACAGCAATATACACAGCAATATAGACAGCAATATACACAGCAATATACACAGCAATATACACAGCAATATACACAGCAATATACACAGCAATATACACAGCAATATAGACAGCAATATAGACAGCAATATAGACAGCAATATAGACAGCAATATACACAGCAATATACACAGCAATATACACAGCAATATACACAGCAATATACACAGCAATATACACAGCAATATACACAGCAATATACACAGCAATATACACAGCAATATACACAGCAATATACACAGCAATATACACAGCAATATAGACAGCAATATAGACAGCAATATAGACAGCAATATACACAGCAATATACACAGCAATATACACAGCAATATAGACAGCAATATACACAGCAATATACACAGCAATATACACAGCAATATACACAGCAATATACACAGCAATATACACAGCAATATACACAGCAATATACACAGCAATATACACAGCAATATACACAGCAATATACACAGCAATATACACAGCAATATACACAGCAATATACACAGCAATATACACAGCAATATACACAGCAATATACACAGCAATATACACAGCAATATACACAGCAATATACACAGCAATATACACAGCAATATACACAGCAATATACACAGCAATATACACAGCAATATACACAGCAATATACACAGCAATATACACAGCAATATAGACAGCAATATAGACAGCAATATAGACAGCAATATACACAGCAATATACACAGCAATATACACAGCAATATAGACAGCAATATACACAGCAATATACACAGCAATATACACAGCAATATACACAGCAATATACACAGCAATATACACAGCAATATACACAGCAATATACACAGCAATATACACAGCAATATACACAGCAATATACACAGCAATATACACAGCAATATACACAGCAATATACACAGCAATATACACAGCAATATACACAGCAATATACACAGCAATATACACAGCATATACACAGCAATATACACAGCAATATACACAGCAATATACACAGCAATATACACAGCAATATACACAGCAATATACACAGCAATATACACAGCAATATACACAGCAATATACACAGCAATATACACAGCAATATACACAGCAATATACACAGCAATATACACAGCAATATAACAGCATATAGACAGCAATATAGACAGCAATATACACAGCAATATACACAGCAATATACACAGCAATATACACAGCAATATAGACAGCAATATACACAGCAATATACACAGCAATATACACAGCAATATACACAGCAATATAGACAGCAATATACACAGCAATATACACAGCAATATACACAGCAATATACACAGCAATATACACAGCAATATACACAGCAATATACACAGCAATATACACAGCAATATACACAGCAATATACACAGCAATATAGACAGCAATATAGACAGCAATATAGACAGCAATATACACAGCAATATACACAGCAATATACACAGCAATATACACAGCAATATACACAGCAATATACACAGCAATATACACAGCAATATACACAGCAATATACACAGCAATATACACAGCAATATAGACAGCAATATAGACAGCAATATAGACAGCAATATACACAGCAATATACACAGCAATATACACAGCAATATACACAGCAATATAGACAGCAATATACACAGCAATATACACAGCAATATACACAGCAATATACACAGCAATATACACAGCAATATACACAGCAATATACACAGCAATATACACAGCAATATACACAGCAATATACACAGCAATATACACAGCAATATACACAGCAATATACACAGCAATATACACAGCAATATACACAGCAATATACACAGCAATATACACAGCAATATACACAGCAATATACACAGCAATATAGACAGCAATATACACAGCAATATACACAGCAATATACACAGCAATATACACAGCAATATACACAGCATATACACAGCAATATACACAGCAATATACACAGCAATATACACAGCAATATACACAGCAATATACACAGCAATATACACAGCAATATACACAGCAATATACACAGCAATATACACAGCAATATACACAGCAATATACACAGCAATATAGACAGCAATATAGACAGCAATATAGACAGCAATATACACAGCAATATACACAGCAATATACACAGCAATATAGACAGCAATATACACAGCAATATACACAGCAATATACACAGCAATATACACAGCAATATAGACAGCAATATACACAGCAATATAGACAGCAATATACACAGCAATATACACAGCAATATACACAGCAATATAGACAGCAATATAGACAGCAATATAGACAGCAATATAGACAGCAATATACACAGCAATATACACAGCAATATACACAGCAATATACACAGCAATATACACAGCAATATACACAGCAATATAGACAGCAATATAGACAGCAATATAGACAGCAATATAACAGCAATATACACAGCAATATACACAGCAATATACACAGCAATATACACAGCAATATACACAGCAATATACACAGCAATATACACAGCAATATACACAGCAATATACACAGCAATATACACAGCAATATACAAGCAATATACACAGCAATATACACAGCAATATAGACAGCAATATAGACAGCAATATACACAGCAATATACACAGCAATATACACAGCAATATAGACAGCAATATACACAGCAATATACACAGCAATACACAGCAATATACACAGCAATATACACAGCAATATACACAGCAATATAGACAGCAATATAGACAGCAATATACACAGCAATATACACAGCAATATAGACAGCAATATACACAGCAATATACACAGCAATATAGACAGCAATATAGACAGCAATATACACAGCAATATACACAGCAATATAGACAGCAATATAGACAGCAATATACACAGCAATATAGACAGCAATATACACAGCAATATACACAGCAATATACACAGCAATATAGACAGCAATATAGACAGCAATATACACAGCAATATACACAGCAATATACACAGCAATATACACAGCAATATACACAGCAATATACACAGCAATATACACAGCAATATACACAGCAATATACACAGCAATATACACAGCAATATACACAGCAATATACACAGCAATATACACAGCAATATACACAGCAATATAGACAGCAATATACACAGCAATATACACAGCAATATACACAGCAATATAGACAGCAATATACACAGCAATATACACAGCAATATACACAGCAATATACACAGCAATATACACAGCAATATACACAGCAATATACACAGCAATATACACAGCAATATACACAGCAATATACACAGCAATATACACAGCAATATACACAGCAATATACACAGCAATATACACAGCAATATAGACAGCAATATACACAGCAATATACACAGCAATATAGACAGCAATATACACAGCAATATACACAGCAATATACACAGCAATATAGACAGCAATATACACAGCAATATAGACAGCAATATACACAGCAATATACACAGCAATATAGACAGCAATATACACAGCAATATAGACAGCAATATAGACAGCATATACACAGCAATAGACAGCAATATACACAGCAATATACACAGCATATACACCAGCAATATACACAGCAATATACACAGCAATATACCAGCAATATACACAGCAATATACACAAGCAATATAGACAGCAATATACACAGCATATAGACAGCAATATACACAGCAATATAGACAGCAATATACACAGCAATATACACAGCAATATACACAGCAATATAGACAGCAATATAGACAGCAATATACACAGCAATATACACAGCAATATACACAGCAATATACACAGCAGATATACACAGCAATATACACAGCAATATACACAGCAATATACACAGCAATATACACAGCAATATACACAGCATATACACAAGCAATATACACAGCAATATACACAGCAATTACACAGCAATATACACAGCAATATACACAAGCAATATAGACAGCAATATACACAGCAATATACACAGCAATATACACAGCAATATAGACAGCAATATAGACAGCAATATACACAGCAATATACACAGCAATATACACAGCAATATACACAGCAATATAGACAGCAATATACACAGCAATATACACAGCAATATACACAGCAATATAGACAGCAATATACACAGCAATATACACAGCAATATACACAGCAATATAGACAGCAATATAGACAGCAATATACACAGCAATATACACAGCAATATACACAGCAATATAGACAGCAATATACACAGCAATATACACAGCAATATACACAGCAATATAGACAGCAATATACACAGCAATATACACAGCAATATACACAGCAATATACACAGCAATATAGACAGCAATATACACAGCAATATACACAGCAATATAGACAGCAATATAGACAGCAATATAGACAGCAATATACACAGCAATATAGACAGCAATATACACAGCAATATACACAGCAATATAGACAGCAATATACACAGCAATATACACAGCAATATACACAGCAATATACACAGCAATATAGACAGCAATATAGACAGCAATATAGACAGCAATATACACAGCAATATAGACAGCAATATACACAGCAATATACACAGCAATATAGACAGCAATATACACAGCAATATACACAGCAATATAGACAGCAATATAGACAGCAATATACACAGCAATATACACAGCAATATACACAGCAATATACACAGCAATATACACAGCAATATACACAGCAATATACACAGCAATATACACAGCAATATACACAGCAATATACACAGCAATATAGACAGCAATATACACAGCAATATACACAGCAATATACACAGCAATATACACAGCAATATAGACAGCAATATACACAGCAATATACACAGCAATATACACAGCAATATAGACAGCAATGTAGACAGCAATATACACTGCAATATACACAGCAATATACACAGCAATATACACAGCAATATAGACAGCAATATAGACAGCAATATACACAGCAATATAGACAGCAATGTAGACAGCAATGTAGACAGCAATGTAGACAGCAATATAGAGTGAGATATAGACACATATTCCCACGTATACCTCGTGTACATCCTTTCAACCGGCTCCGTGACGAAGACTTTCAGGACGCAGTTCGTAATCCCGCATACCTGCGTTCGAACCACAGCTGTGTTGGTTTTTTTTAAATGATATACTAGCCTGACATATTAGAACTATCTATAGTGCGAAAGAGTTATAGTGCGATAGTGCTATAGTATAACAGTACTGTGTTGCGATTGTGTGCTATTGCGCAACTGCGATAGCAATATACTGTGATAGTACTTTGGTGCGCTTGTGCTATTGAAACACAGTGCGATAGTGCTATAGTGTGATAGTGCTATAGTGCGAAAGTGCTATGGTGAGATAGTGCTATAGTGCGATAGTTGCTGGATCACTTTTTAATTCCCCTTCTTTTGGATGTCGGCATATCTGCTCTAGGGGTAGGGAACAGATAAAGATATTACATTTAAAATACAAAACTCACAAGTAGCTTTCGTAGGACCAAGTCATGTGTGGAATTCAACAGATAATAAATCAAAACCAATACTGAATATGAGGGTAAGTTAATAAGTAAGTCACAAATGGCTGTAGAAAAATAGCTAAATATGATAACAACTTGAAACCAGTTTATTTTTATACATACATTGTCCCTTTATTTCTCAACATAATTTCCACCAACATTGATGCACTTATCCCGTCGTTTTATCAGTCCTCCTAAACCAGCAGCATAAAACTGCTTGCTCTGTTTTTTAAACCACGTTTTCACTTCACATTCAACTTCGGCGTCATTCGCGAAATGTCTCCCGCAAAGGTGGGTTTTCAGTGTTTATGCTGACAAATGTGTGTCCCATAAAGCGGTGCATAGCTGGGTAGAAAACGTTACGAGGGTGAGTCAATAAGTAAGCCACACAGTTCTGTGGGATGATAGGTTAATGAAAACAAAGCACACAGTTCTATGCAGCCAGTTTGGGAGGGCTGATAAAACGATGGCATAAGTGCATCAATGTTGGTGGAAATTATGTTAAGAAATAAAGGAACAATGTATGTACAAAAATAAACTGTTTTCAAGTTATTATAATCGCTAGTTATTTTTGTACAGCCATTTGTGACTTACTTATTAACTTACCTTCATATATAACTCTTACGTCAAACAAGTACCGTTGCTTATTTGGTTGTTTCGGGATTCGAAATTTAAATATTGAGCACAACCCACCACTGGCAACGCTGATGGTATTCTGGTATGAACCTAAGGCCTATCCACGTCAATATGGAAGCACTATACTCGAGGTTTGCTCTCGATTGAGCTCGTCAGTAATGCATATCCCTGACCGGATCCGGAAACAAGCCCCGGATCACTGCCGTGTGAAGTACCGTTGTGTCGACCAGAAACCTGAAGGACCAGCACACTTCCGATGAAAATACAGACACTCATTATTTGGTGCCTGAGGATAATAGAAGGATGGACATGGTGTAACGGAATCAACCGACAGCACAATAGAAGGACTAACTGGTGTAATAGAGACACAAATGTGGAATTCATCCAGGAAACTAAACAAATCTTAATGAATAGAGAGGCGAAGAACATTCGCTGGCGCTGGGTATGGTAAACATTGAGAGTAAAATAATTAGTTAGTTAGTTAGTTAGTTAGTTAGTTAGTTAGTCTTTCGGTCGGTCAGTCAGTCAGTCAGTCAGTCAGTCAATCAGTTAATTAGTTAGTTAGTTAGTCAGTCAGTCAGTCAGTCAGTCAGTCAATCAGTTAATTAGTTAGTTAGTTAGTTAGTTAGTCAGTCAGTCAGTCAGTCAGTCAGTCAGTCAGTCAGTCAGTTAGTTAGTTAGTTAGTTAGTCGACAGATCATCCTCATTGCACATTGAACCATTCAGTCCATAAGTGCTCGGATCCCCTCCTCGGTAAATCCCGCAGCGTTTAGTGGCTCACGACACCAATTCTGTGTTGGTTTATTAATCTTCTTTAACTTCCTGCATTGTGTTCTTGTCTGGCCACACCTCTAATAAATTGCTGTTCTCCAAGTCTGGCCATGGTTGTAGATTCACAGTCATCACTTGGTTCTCGCGAAAGTCTTACTTCTCGTAAAGCATTCAGTATATCAGCCTGATCCAAGGCTCGTCCGCCCTCCACAGTAGTCTTACCCACAATGATGTCTGTACATTGAGAGACAGTGTTAATATGGTAACTAGATAGTCCTTTGTTTGTAACCAACGTGGCAAAAGAAATAGAGTGAAACCAAAGAACAAATGGAGAAGACAGTAGAGACATAGAAGAAGAAGATTTGAAAGAAGCTACAGGGGACAGCGTTATTTGACTGAGGTTCCATGCTTCATTTGGAAATGTAATACTAGTAGTAGTAGTAGTAGTAGTAGTAGTAGTAGTAGTAGTAGTAGTAGTAGTAGTAGTAGTAGTAGTAGTAGTAGTAGTAGTAGTAGTAGTAGGCCGGTCTCCCTGGCCTAGGCGTTAAACGACTTCCTTCCGAATCCCGTTTATCCCCGCGGGGTAACGCAGCTCGCTAGAATTGGTAGCGGTTCTCGCCGCGTTGATAACTTGGTTGACAGTGATGTCCTGTAAAGGACATGCAAAAAAAAAATAAGTAGTATTAGTAGAAGTAGTAGTAGTAGTAGTAGCAGCAGCAGCAGCAGCAGCAGCAGCAATAGTAGCAGTGGTGGCAGTAGCAGTAGCTTCTGTACTACTATTCCAACATCAGAGCCACTCTACAAGTTAGCAACCCACAGACCACACGCCGACATGGTATGCCTGGTCACCTCAGACACCCTGGCATGCTCAGCACTCCACGAAGACAATTTTCGCGAGAAGACATTTGAGCCGCAGAAGACAATAATGAAGATATCCCCCCGAAGAAAATGTCCCTCACACATGAATATTAACCCTGTTAGCCTGATCGACTCATTACTTCTACAACATCAGCTCATATTCAGCGGCCACTAGCGTTTAAATTTCAGCCATTTTTTTGTCTTCAACACAAATCTCTGAAAGCTGATTGGCTGGTTTATTCAGAAATTGGCCACGCGCTAACAAGGTTACCCGGGAAACTGTAGGCGGAAGAGGAAGTCTTGAGGACGCCATATTGGGTTATAACCACCACAACAAGGTTAGAATCAATTCTGGGACAGCTCAGATGGGCTTGTGATGAATTGACTGCAGCACTCAAGGGCAGAAATGGCCGTGGCCCAATCTGATTAGTGGGAATGCTAAATACCCGAGAACTTCTGTCGTGTTTCAGCTCTCATCTGTTGATGCAGGCTAACTAACGAGATGAGGGGAGCGGTTCAGTTTTCCATCATTCGTAGGGCGAGCATTCGCGAAAGCAACTGGCTATATACAGATGATAGCATCGCAGAACTCTACGGACAAGAATAAGTTTAGATTTTCTGATATCAATAAAGGGTAGCAGTAACTGTCTGAACGAACAACTGCAGATAGTCAAACATACCGGCTGACAGGCAAATAGACAGAGACAGCATTCAGATGGATGTACAGACAGACTAATCGACTGACAGATAGACAAGTTCACAGGTAGATAGGTAGATAAGTGGATAGACGGAAAGGTGTGTGGGTAGGCTAACGATACATTAAGTAGGTAGGTAGAAAGATAGGTAGTTAGAAAGATACGTAGGTGCGTATGTAGGTAGGTAGGTAAGTAGGTATGTAGACTGGCAGGTGGTTAGGTAGGTAGTTAGGTGCTAATGGCATTCAGATAGGTGGGCTGGTAAGTAATTAAATAAGTAGGGAGATCTGTAGGTAGGCTATCAGGTAGGCAGATAGTTTAATCAAATAGGTAGATAGCGCAGTACTTAACTTAACTAGGTAGATTGGTAGTGGGGATGGCAAGTGCGTAGGTAGGTAGGTAGGTAGTTATGCAGACAGACAGACATGCTTATTGTTTAGTATGTGGTTTGGTAATCCGGCAGGGCAGTGGGTAAATAAGTAGACCGTTCGGCTGATAGGTAAATAGACATGTAAATTAAATATCTAGGTAAGTAAGTAAGTAGGTATGAAGGTAAACATTTAAGCAGACTGAATGGTGCAAATAAACGAACGAAGGAACAAAAGAACTCTATTTTCAAAGCATCACATATTGGGCACGCAGGCCCGTCTAACATTCGTAGTTAGATGTAGTTAGTAAGGTAGGCAGGCAAGCAAGGTGGAAGGTAGGCACGTAACAGACGTTACTAGATAGGTGGGTAGGTAAGTTAGTATGTAGGCAGGAAAGTGTGTAGGTAGGTAGGTAGGTAGGTACGTAATTACATAGGTAGGTAGGTAAGCAAGCAGGTAGGTAGGTATGTGGATGGGTAGTTAGGTTATTATGCAGTTACATAGGTAGGCAAGTAAGCAGGTAAGAAGGTAGTTAGGAATGTGGGTAGGTAGTTAGGTAGGTATGTAGTTACATAGTTATGAAGGTAGAATACACCTAGGCGTTGGAAGAAATTATTTCCAAGGACGCCAAATAGCATATATATATATATATATATATATATATATATATATATATATATATATATATATATATATATATATATATATATATATATATATATATATATATATATATATATATATTGCATATCCTTTACAGGACAGCGCTGTCAACATCAGCATCTTTCAGCTGTATGTTGATCTCTTGGCAAGATTACGCTCAGTAGTTTGCCATTGCTTTCTGAGCGGCCGGCTCACATACCCCTAAGTTACCGATGCGATTCGAACCACTGCTGATTCTCACCGTCATCACGTTACCCACGAGAGTATACGAGATTACGGAGAAAAGTCATAACCTCTAAACCACGACGTCGGCATATATATATATATATATATATATATATATATATATATATATATATATATATATATATATATATATATATATATATATATATATATATATATATATATATGGAGGAGCGGCTGGCCGAGAGGCTAGAACGCCGGACTCTCATTCGGGAGGCCCGGGTTCGATCCCTCGGTAAGGTGTCGGATTTTTTTCTGTCGGGGGCAAAAAGAAAATCCTAACCTGCACAGTTCGCGGCGACTGCACTAGCCAGGCGGCCTTTATTCCTCAGGCTCAAAGACCCCTCTGCCATACACCGCAAGGTACTATATTGGCAGTAAATGACATTTTATATATATATATATATATATATATATATATATATATATATATATATATATATATATATATATATATAATATATCAAATGCAAGAAAAAAGCCGGGAACAAAATCAACCATTGTTTATCGCCTTCATCTTCATCACAAGGGCATTTGATTTGGTCAGTCGTGTGGGTCTGTTCAAGGCACTAAAGAAGATTGGCTGCCCACCAACTCTTCTGTCCATTGTGGAATCGTTCCACACAGGCATGAAGGGTATAATCAAGTTTGATGGTGCGATTTCTGAACAGTTTGAAATCAAGTTGGAGTTAAGCAAGGTTGTGTACAAGCTCCCACCCTCTTAGGAATATACTTTTCATTTCTACTGAAATATGCATTTCGTGATCAGGATGGTGGTATATAATTCACTCAGGCTCAGATGGCGGCCTCTACAATGCTCAGAGATTGAAGGCCAAGACCAAAATTAGGAGGGTACTAATCATAGAGTTGCTTTTTGCAGATGATGCTGCAGTTACGACCCACTCTGAGGAAGAATTGCAATGTCTACTATCTGCATTCTCCAATGCTTGTTCTTAATTTGGTTTAACAATTAACAAAAAGAAGACACAGATTATGTCACACGGTGTACATGGGGTACCATCAATCTTTATTGACGACGCCGAACTGGAGATAGTAGACCATTTTACATATCTAGGATCAGAGGTACATAGCAAATTATCCCTAGATCAGGAAATCAACATCAGGATTGGTAAGGCAGCAACAACAATGAACATGTTAGCAAAAAGAGTCTGGGAGAACAGGAAACATACTGCCAAAACAAAAGTCCTTGTCTATCAAGCTTGTGTCCTTAGTATTCGTCTTTATGGCAGTGAAACCTGGACAACTTGCTCACACCAAGAGAAACGTTTAAACAGCTTTCATATGCGGTGTCTGCGAAGAATTCTTGGTATTAAGTGACAAGACAAAATCACAAATACTGAAGTATTGGAAAGATCAGGTTGTGTGACGGTTTATTCCATGCTCAGTCTTTGTAGACTTAGATGGATAAGACATGTTAGGAGGATGGATAATGGTAGAATATCAAAGGACATCTTTTTTTGGTGAATTACAGATGAGTAGGATATCTCAGGGTCGGCCTCTACTACGATACAAAGATGTGTGTAAGCGGAACATGATTGATACAGGCATTGATAATGAACATTGGGAGCAAGTTGAACGTGTTGCATGGAGGGCAACTATCAGAAATAGAATAAAGACAAAGGAGAAAATGATTGCAGATAAAGCACGCACAGAGCGTGAAAGACGTAAGATGGTGCATGGTGGTGGATGTCAGAAGTCGGGTGCCCCACCGGCTAGATGAAAGTATTTTTCACTGGCGAGCAACCCCTAATAGTCAGAAACTGACTAGGGACAAAATCTATATGGCTGAACTACAGATTAAGCCCATGAATATCCAACGTACAGCTCCAAGTGGCTCGTTACAAAATGAAATGAACTGTGCTGAATATTCGCCAAGGTATAGGAAAGAGAAGGTTAGCTTAAGATAGATGTTTTAAGTCTAAATATATTAGTATAGACGACTATCTAAGTCCAGGTTTTCTCCCTGACTGCTCCTTTCCTTGGTGTGTAAGTGAACCCCCACCAATGTACATAACAACACGTATGCACAATTGGAAAAAAATATAATGACAGAACTATGAGTTACAATACTACAACATTTATTTGCTAATCATAACAATAGACATCGGATGATTGTCAATATGAGGATGATAAAATCATATAACATATTGTGATGAGAAACATTACGTAACTTTACTTGTTACTTCATCTATCTGGAACTGTGGTCCAGATCCCCACTCTCCAGTAGACTCAACAAAAGAACAGCTTGCCGGTATTCTGACGACTGCCAGTCCTGGCTCTCCCTAGTCATAACTCGTTCTTGAGATCTATAACATAGGTGCTCCTTGTGAGAGCTTGAAAGAAAGTCAAGAATGTGTTATATCAGTTCTACATCAGCGCAATCCTAATTAAAACATATCATAACACAAACATATACAATGACCAGTCTGGCCAAGTTTATCTTCCAGCTCTACTGTGTTCACCATCCTCCTTCTCCTCCTACTGTCTTAGTCTGGGACGGGCTTTTCAATTGTCTCACACGCCTGTAATGATTACATTTCTGCCGCCCCATGTCCATGTCGCTAATACAGAAATTCTGTGTCGTACAGCCGCTCCGTCCAATGTTAGTTTAGCAGCTCACAGGGTCGGTAAGGGTATTATAACTAATGCCTGATCATCCGGGCTTGCAAGCCGTGACCAGTAGCTGTGCCAGGTTTCCATGCATTACCGTGGACGCACGCCCACAATACACTGAGAAAGTTTAGCACCATATACCCTATACTACCAATTGTGGGTAATGTCTGTACCATTACACCTCTGCTTCCAACACAATCATTGGCCAATGTGCCAATGCGCAGACAATAGCATAACACTTCATATTGGCAGGTTTGCATATGACAAATCAATATATCAAACATCCAATACACATAAACATATTGATTAAACTAGACATATTATGATACTTTAACATCATAGCATAATGCACTAGTTAGTTTATGAAATTACACAAACATACATCCAACATATCCGTAACCATTATATTACTTCAAGATGGACATCTAATGATATTCAACATAATAGCATTAGGCATTATTAATGAGTACTAATATTGTATAGCTACAAAATGAGATATACAACGTCTAATTGAAGTTACCACTTAGTTACTGCTGTTGTAAGAATTAAATAAATAGTCAGTTGACTATATTCTGTACAACAAATGCACACACCAAAAAGCAACTAGGATAGTGTACAAAGAAATGACAAGCATCTACCAAGACACCTAAAAGTATACCCAGACAAGATCTGTCTCACATAAGGCTCTATTTCTCAGAAGAATAACACTTTAAAGCAATATGATATTGAACACAGAACTTAGAAAGAACACTCAAGTAATCTATGACAATGATAGTTCTTGCAATAACCTAGATCAGATATAGACTGAAAATCAGTAACTAAGAAATAACTTTTGTAGTGAAATCTAACATAATAATCATGCGTATGACTACAGACATTGAGATAGTTCCTACCTGTTCTGAAGTCAGACTTAATCTAAAGGGGAAAAGTCTAGCAGGGGTTTTTATACCTAGCCTAGCAGTAGACACTTATCTCCCAGGAATTCCATTCATAAATTCTTCTTATCTCCTCCTGACGTTAATTGCAATTAACTCCAAGTCTGTCCAGTCATAAAAATTCTTTCCTGCATGCACACTAGCCTTCACACCTGTGGGTCTGACCATTATTAGCCCACTGAGTCTTATCAGTGATTTCACACCTTGCGCCTCTAGTCTCTACCAGATGGGGTCAGCCATCGCGGTTGGGCGATTTCCTAGCTATTCTTATCAGGTGTCATGTCAAGGGAACAATTAGGTTCTCATGGTCAACAGCCAGTTTACAACTCTGTTGGTAAACCAGGTTTGCTTGCGTCATGCCTGGTTGGTTTTAATTACTATTCAGTCCCCTGAGTCTGCCCTCCCGTCTGGCTGGATTGATAACCTCTGGGGGTGACCGGTACTGGTGTCAAATTAACTTCCCAAATAGAAAGCCATTCCTGGTGGTTTGTTTACTTGCAGGTTTTGCAAGCTTACGTCAAGACAGTATAGCCTTGAATATAGAGAAAACAGGTTTTGTTCGTCTGTTGATCCTCTACATGGCCCATCAAAAGTGAACCGAAAATTGTTCTGGGAAGTAAAGGCTGCCAATTCGTGACAGAGCTTTCCCCTTAAAAAAAAGTTTCTGCCAGAAATCTTTTGTCAAAGCACGCCGTACATCCCAGAATAATGCCTACGCACTCTCCGTTCTGTATCTGCCTAAAGGTTTCCAATATTCCTTGTGGCAGTGGGTTGTCCTGCTCTGCATAAAGACGTCCCATTTCCATAACCCAAAGATACTCTGGATAGATCCTTGTACCTGGTTTTCGGCCGGGATTCCATGCAATAGCTTGGTAAAATCCGGTAATTGTCAGGAGGTTGTAATTTTACCCCTCTGGGAAAGATCACAATCAACGGGATTCTTCTACGCCTCTGGGCAGCAATTGTTTTACACCATTCACTCACGTGATTTACTCCTTTCAGCCGAGGATGTACCCGTAGTGAGGTCTTGCATAAGCTGGCCACAGCAAAGCTTGTCTCCGTGATATTCCTCCATCCTTTAAAGATCCTTAACAGATCCATCAATAGCTTCCTTTTGAAAGGAATAATGTTACACATCATGGTCCCATGATATAAATTCAACTGGCGCTTTCCTTCTTCAAAGTCGGGCGTAACAATCGTCCCTCCTCGGTGTCGCGGTTTCTTCCCCTGATATTCAGTTAATGGGCTGAGTTTCTCTGCATTAGAGTTTCGTGTGAAAACCGTGCTAGAAATTGGAAATTTAGTGAGCCAAGTTGTCCAGCCTTGAGAAATAACATAGTTATTCACAGGCGATAAAGTGGAGTTACTTTTGAATAAAGTATCCACAAATAGCTGATCTACTCCTATCAAATCGACCTGACTGAAGGGTAGATTGAGTCCTAAGAGTGTTGATTCCAAACCACTCTTGACTTCTGTTACTTCACGTCCCTGTTGCTGGAATTCCCTGATAACTTCAGCTAATGAGATGATAGGCTTTTCTTCCTCCATCTTGTGCAAAGAATTCTCTTCTTTAGCAACTACAGACAATGTTGTCTGCACAATATCAGAGTCCATATTCTGGCTCATGACAATTCCTTGTGTTTCCTGAGTCTCCGAACTGGTATACTGTGAGATAACAACTGGAAATGTTTCCTGGTCTGGATGTTCCTCTCTGGTCGTGCTTTCATGGGCTAAGTCCAGTTGAGGTAAATCCTGTGATGGGCTGGTGTCTAAGCAATCCATCACATTAGGTAAATCATTTGAACTGATGATCTAGTGTCTTGTCCTGAGCTGCAGCCTCAAAGATCACAAGGGGTTCCGGATCATCCTTCATCCCTCTGTCAGTCAAATTTAATCCCACTTCATCCTCTCCTGAGCTGAAGGGAATAATAAAGTCGGTTACCTCTCGATCTCCGACCTCCTTAAAAGATGTCCTCAGGTCATCTTCCTCTTGAGTTTCACCTCTCGTTGAAGTAAAATGAGATTCCTGGGAGTCTTGGACTGGCGGACCAGTTAAATTATCTGAACTGATAATTAGTGATTCTTCCCGCGTTGCAGTAATGAAATTCACCTGGGATTCCGTTTCTTCCTTCCTCCCTATTTCAGTCAGATGTAATTCCACTTCGTGATTCTGTGAACCGAAGGGAATGTGAGAATCGGCTAGGTCTCCTGCCTGCGACCTCATTAAAGGTTGTCTTCAGTTCCTCTTTCTCTCGAGATTCATTTCTCGTAGCAGTCAAGTGGTTTTCCTGAAGGTCCTCTACTGTCAAACGACTATTGCCGTGGTGCAAACAGTTATCACGTTTGTGACTGTTTGAAGTGCCCTTGGCACGTTTTTTCTTCCCTCTTTTCCGTTTAGGACTGGGTCGAATGAGAACCTGTAGTTCCCGGTCCACTAACTCTGAGTCTGCGGTGGGTGGCAAGGATGTCCCTTCCTTCCTGGTTGGGTGAGCATCCGTATCTCCTACCTTATGTTCCGCTAGAAAGGTTAGCTTCTCCGCATTGACTGTTTCCATATGCGTTTTCTCCATCTTTACTCCTTCAGTTTTGCTACGCTCTTGTGCTTCAAAGGAACTCATCATTTTCTTTAAACATAATTTCTTCTTCTTGGTCCCACCATTCTAACTCAGCTATGATATATGTTTCTAGTTGCTCTCCCTGTAAGCCTTCTCTTATGCCCCACCCTCTCGCGGTCTCTGAGAAATCTGCGCGCGCCTTCAGATCCTCTTCAAGATTCCGGTGAAGCAAGAACATAATTGCTAATGACTATATTCAGGTAAGCCCCTATGTATATATCAAAAATCAGATATAAGCTAGAACGACAAGAGTTAACTACTGACAGTCTACGCTATCCAATGTGTATAGTTTAGCCTCAGCAGTGAAAGACAACTGAAAATAATATTCAAGTAGTACCTGGCGACAGCAGTGAAGTAAGTGTGAGAGATATACTACACAGTAATCAACAGTAATATTTACCTAAATAAACATTAAAATGCACTGCATACATGTCAAAATGAACATGGCATATATTAGCATAAAATTGCAAATCAGTCAAGCAGTTAAATCATCAAACACATCAATGTAAATATGATTAAAGTGATCAGTTATCATTAAATGATGAATGATACACTAAATGATAATAATTAAAATAATTATCAATAAATGATAGATGAGGTAGTTTTCTCATAAGTTCTTATCTGTTATACTTTTAAAAAGTTATATATGTACTCTGTAACTTCCTCAACTACAAGTAGCTACATTTGATGATAGTCTATTTTGATGATTGAAGATTACAAGAGTTAACTTTTAAAAATCGTATGTCTAGGGTCTAGTACGGAAGTCCTATTGATAGCGAGAAGTCCTGGATTCAGGATCCGGACTGAGAAGCCCAATCTGTCAGAAGTCGGGGTGCCCCACCGGCTAGATGAAAGTATTTTTCACTGGCGAGCAACCCCTAATAGTCAGAAACTGACTAGGGACAAAATCTATATGGCTGAACTATAGATTAAGCCCATGAATATCCAACGTACAGCTCCAAGTGGCTCGTTACAAAATGAAATGAACTGTGCTGAATATTCGCCAAGGTATAGGAAAGAGAAGGTTAGCTTAAGATAGATGTTTTAAGTCTAAATATATTAGTATAGACGACTATCTCAGTACAGGTTTTCTCCCTGACTGCTCCTTTCCTTGGTGTGTAAGTGAACCCCCACCAATGTACACAACAACACGTATGCACAATTGGAATAAAATATAATGACAGAACTATGAGTTACAATACTACAACATTTATTTGCTAATCATAACAATAGACATCGGATGATTGTCAATATGAGGATGATGAAAATCATATAACATATTGTGATGAGAAACATTACGTAACTTTACTTGTTACTTCATCTATCTGGAACTGTGGTCCAGATCCCCACTCTCCAGTAGACTCAACAAAAGAAACAGCTTGCCGGTATTCTGACGACTGCCAGTCCTGACTCTCCCTAGTCAGTAACTCGTTCTTGAGATCTATAACATAGGTGCTCCTTGTGAGAGCTTGAAAGAAAGTCAAGAATGTGTTATATCAGTTCTACATCAGCGCAATCCTAATTAAAACATATCATAACACAAACATATACAAGGACCAGTCTGGCCAAGTTTATCTTCCAGCTCTACTGTGTTCACCATCCTCCTTCTCCTCCTACTGTCTTAGTCGGGGACGGGCTTTTCAATTGTCTCACACGCCTGTAATGATTACATTTCTGCCGCCCCATGTCCATGTCGCTAATACAGAAATTCTGTGTCGTACAGCCGCTCCGTCCAATGTTAGTTTAGCAGCTCACAGGGTCGGTAATGGTATTATAACTAATGCCTGATCATCCGGGCTTGCAAGCCGTGACAAGTAGCTGTGCCAGGTTTCCATGCATTACCGTGGACGCACGCCCACAATACACTGAGAAAGTTTAGCACCATATACCCTATACTACCAATTGTGGGTAATGTCTGTACCATTACACCTCTGCTTCCAACACAATCATTGGCCAATGTGCCAATGCGCAGACAATAGCATAACACTTCATATTGGTAGGTTTGCATATGACAAATCAATATATCAAACATCCAATACACATAAACATATTGATTAAACTAGACATATTATGATACTTTAACATCATAGCATAATGCACTAGTTAGTTTATGAAATTACACATACATACATCCAACATATCCGTAACCATTATATTACTTCAAGATGGACATCTAATGATATTCAACATAATAGCATTAGGCATTATTAATGAGTACTAATATTGTATAGCTACAAAATGAGATATACAACGTCTAATTGAAGTTACCACTTAGTTACTGCTGTTGTAAGAATTAAATAAATAGTCAGTTGACTATATTCTGTACAACAAATGCACACACCAAAAAGCAACTAGGATAGTGTACAAAGAAATGACAAGCATCTACCAAGACACCTAAAAGTATACCCAGACAAGATCTGTCCTCACATAAGGCTCTATTTCTCAGAAGAATAACACTTTAAAGCAATATGATATTGAACACAGAACTTAGAAAGAACACTCAAGTAATCTATGACAATGATAGTTCTTGCAATAACCTAGATCAGATATAGACTGAAAATCAGTAACTAAGAAATAACTTTGGTAGTGAAATCTAACATAATAATCATGCGTATGACTACAGACATTGAGATAGTTCCTACCTGTTCTGAAGTCAGACTTAATCTAAAGGGGAAAAGTCTAGCAGGGGTTTTTATACCTAGCCTAGCAGTAGACACTTATCTCCCAGGAATTCCATTCATAAATTCTTCTTATCTCCTCCTGACGTTAATTGCAATTAACTCCAAGTCTGTCCAGTCATAAAAATTCTTCCTGCATGCACACTAGCCTTCACACCTGTGGGTCTGACAATTATTAGCCCACTGAGTCTTATCAGTGATTTCACACCTTGCGCCTCTAGTCTCTACCAGATGGGGTCAGCCATCGCGGTTGGGCGATTTCCTAGCTATTCTTATCAGGTGTCATGTCAAGGGAACAATTAGGTTCTCATGGTCAACAGCCAGTTTACAACTCTGTTGGTAAACCAGGTTTGCTTGCGTCATGCCTGGTTGGTTTTAATTACTATTCAGTCCCCTGAGTCTGCCCTCCCGTCTGGCTGGATTGATAACCTCTGGGGGTGACCGGTACTGGTGTCAAATTAACTTCCCAAATAGAAAGCCATTCCTGGTGGTTTGTTTACTTGCAGGTTTTGCAAGCTTACGTCAAGACAGTATAGCCTTGGATATAGAGAAAACAGTTTTGGTCGTCTGTTGATCCTCTACATGGCCCATCAAAAGTGAACCGAAAATTGTTCTGGGAAGTAAAGGCTGCCAATTCGTGACAGTGGAAATGACCACGTGTTCACATGCATCCACTGTGAACAAACATTTGTATCACGAATTGGCCTTATCAGCCACTCTCGCCACCGCCTTGGGTCATAGTTATTAAGCCTTTTTGAAGCACAATGTACGAAACTATCGTCTGCCAAGAAGGAAAGGTGCCTATATATATATATATATATATATATATATATATATATATATATATATATATATATATATATATATATATATATATATATATATATATATATATATATATATATATATATATATATATATATATATGAAGTTAGTTGGATGAGTTGAGTTGATTTGACTTTAGTTGAGTTGAATTGAGTTGAGTTGAGTTGAGGTGAGTTAATATGAGTTGAGTTGACACGAGTTGAGTAAAGTTGAGTAGAGTTGAATTGATACGAGTTGAGTTGATACGAGGTGAGGTGAGTTGATACGAGTTGCGTTGATAGAGTTGAGTTGATACAAGTTGAATTTAGTTAATATGAGTTGAATTGATACGCGTTGAGTTGATATGAGTTGAGTTGATACGAGTTGAGTTTATATGAGTTGAGTTGATACAAGTTGGGTTGACAAGATTTGAGTTGATATGAGTTGAGTTGAGACGAGTTGAGTTGATATGAGTTGAGTTGATATGAGTTGAGTTGATATGAGTTGAGTTGATACGAGTTGAGTTTATATGAGTTGAGTTGATACAAGTTGGGTTGACAAGATTTGAGTTGATATGAGTTGAGTTGAGACGAGTTGAGTTGATATGAGTTGAGTTGATATGAGTTGAGTTCATACGAGTTGAGTTGGTATTAGTTGAATTGAGTTTAGTTGAGATGAGATGAAGTGAGTTAAGCTGACTTGAGTTAAGTTGAGTTCACTTTAGTTGAGATGAGTTGAGATAAGCTGTGTTGAAACGAGTTGATATGCGTTGAGATGAGATGAGATGATATGAGATGAGTTGAGTTGAGTTAATTTGAGTTGATTTGAGTTGAAATGAGTTAAAATGAGCTGAATTGAGTTGATATGAGTTGAAGTGAGTTGAGTTAATATGAGTTGAGTTGAGTCGATATGTGTTCAATTGAGTTGAGTCGGTACAAGTTGAGATGAGTTGAGATAAGTCAAACCCGACATTATAGCACTCGGAACATTCCCATACGTGCCCCATCCTCATCTTCAACAGCAAGAGAAGAGTATCACTACTATTGGTCCATGCAGCAGTCTGATATTATCTCCGTCTGGCCTGTCCTGGGAGTCCCGAGTTTCAATCTGTTCCCACTGGTCTCTCCCTGCAGCACCGCTCACTTCAGGGTTTGATCTTGCAGCGAAAGATTTTATACGGAATGGGAAATGCAATCCCAACCCTCCTTCGTTGCGCTTACGACATGCATGGCAGGTTACAGCGTTATAATTATTTGCTTACCTCTGGGTTCCCTTGTTCCCTTGATACTAACTTGTAACAAACTTACCTCAGCCTTGGCAGACATTCTTTCCAAGAACACCAACTACCTCTGCGTTGGTCGACATTCTTCCGAGGCCGCCAGCTACCTCGGCGTTAACAGACATTCTTTCCAAGGAAGCCAATTACCTCAGCGTTTGCAGACATTATTTCCAAAGACACCAAATACCTCTGCGATGGCAGACATTCTTTGCAAGGACACCAATTATCTGGGCATTGGCAGACATTCTTTCCAAAGACACCAACAACCTCGGGGTTTGCAATCATTCTTTCCCAGGACACCAACTACCTCTGCGATGGCAGACATTCTTTCCAACGACACCAACTACTTCTGCATTGGTAGACATTCTTTCCAACGACACCAATTATCTCGGCATTGGCAGACATTCTTTCCAAGGACACCAACAACCTCTGCGATGGCAGACATTCTTTCCAACGACACCAATTATCTCGGCATTGGCAGACATTCTTTCCAAAGACACCAATTACTTCGGCACTGGCAGACATTCTTTCGAGGCCGCCAACTACCTCGTCGTTAACAGACATTCTTTCCAAGGACACCAACTTCCTCGATGTTGTCAGACATTCTTTCCAAAGATACCAACTACCTCGGCGTTGACAGACATTCTTTTCAAGGACACCAACTACCTCGGCGTCGGCAGACATTCTATCGAGAACACCAACTACTTCGGCGTTGACAGACATTTTTTTCCAAGGATACAAATAACAGGGTAATTACACCTTGTTCGTGATAGCTTGGATTTTCTCAGCTAAAGTTTCCAAACGCAATGAGGAAGCCAGGCCCAACCCTCCTTTTACGACCTGTATACTATGATACAGCGTGATACTATTCTTTGCTTTCCAATGCCGGTCGCTTGTTCATATCTCCGTACAGATTAAATGATGACAAGTTGGAAAGATCGAGGAGAAAAGAGAAGCAGAGGCAGACCAAGAGAAATGATGCTGGATGGATTGAGACGGTGGCATGGAGGAATATGATCAGCAGAGTTGATCCAGAAAACCAAAGACCGAGATCTATGGAGAGCCATGAACGCCTACGCCAGCTGTCATGGCACTTGATGATGATGATGAAGTTGTTTCCTGGCTCTGAGTCTTATGCAGATGGCCATCCCATGGATCGTGCTGATGTTATTAACGCCGTTAGAAAGATGTCGAGAGCGGAGGACTCTGACGCTAGTTGCTTGCTTGCTTGTGCTCATTGGCTTGAGCTCCAACGCGAAGTTCTGTATGTCGGATGAAGACATCCTGTTGTCCAACATCAGTGTGATGTCATACAGGACTTGAGGTTTGCGTGAGTATCCGTTGTCCCATGTCTGGCTTATTGGTGTGCAGACTGGTGGTTCCTCGCCGTACAGGCAGACACTCTCCGACTTCGGAGGAATCGGCGATCCTACTGACTTTAGCCAGGACCCCGAAGGGACCTGTTGCCCAGGACGCTCGACGAGGACGCGTCAATAGGTCTTGGCCAGTATATAACCCGGCCCTGGTGCCTTGGAAACACCTCTGCGTCCCTCTGCTAACGCTAGTGAATCCACATTGTTGTCTGGAATGAGAGACTCGGGTGTAAGAATTGACACGGCCAGACACGAGAGGCGCATCGGGAGAATGAAGGGTCAACCAACACAGATCTGGCACTTTTAGCCGCTGGACGCTGATGCATACCTTTAGGGGGGAGTCTAAGCATCCATGGACTTGTCCGGAGTGTAAAGATGATAGCCCAACAGATGACTAAACTACCTGGCTTTGGCAGACATTCTTGCCAAGGACGCCAACTATCAAGGTAGGTAACTCTGTCGACACTCCCATAAGGTCGTGACACTAACACCCTGGGCGTAGGGCGATTAACAGAATTATCGTTCTTTGATGGGTTCATTTCGTGCACGGTGTGAGACCTGGGCAGAAACCGTCAACCCAACTAAAATTAAATCACAATGATATTCTGTTTAATCTTATCTACCCGGATTAAATTCCCTGTCGGCGTGGCTGGAACTGATACCAGCTTTTGTCCAGAGTCAACAGAATGTCAAGAACTATCTCCTCAAGCAACGCCGAAGCTGTCAAATCTGGCTTCTCACCTGTTTGGTCGAGTCACGCACCCCACTAGGACCCTAAACCTCCAGTTTTTGTTTGCTCTCGACACCTGGGACTTTCTATATCTCACAGGAAAACAGTTAAGTCAACAAATCGAGAATTTATATCAATGAAATTGTTGTAAACTTGAGAATATTGGCTCGGCTGTCGTTGCCATGGGGGGATGGTTGCTAGAATGGAGGTAGAGGCGGCCACAACACATGCTTCACGTATTGTTTACCGTGGCAGGTGAAAGGGGGGTATGTGTGTGTGTGTTTTAATGATAAGCTGCAGAAGATGTCGCATTAAAAAACGGAAAGAAAAACAAAGGATTGTGAGGTGTCGAGATAACCAGTTATATTTTCTTTTCTCTAATCACCTGCCGGTTCATCTTAGAAAATGAACTCGTCCAAGGCCGTATCTACTGGATCAACTAGGCCCAGTACAGTTTGTACATTGAAGCCTTGCTTCTCTAACAACTTCATTAGGTTTAAAATTGGAAGCCAGTTAATAAATTCTCTGGGATGCATCCATCCAGCGGGAATGAATACTGTTGTGGATGAAGACTTCCCTCTATATTAGTGGTTCTCAACCTTTTTTAGCCCGTGCCTCCCTTCACCATATTTTCAGAACGTCATCACCCCCCCCCCCCTTCCTATCAAAAATTTGAGACCAGGGGAAGACCGAGAAGTAAATACCTGGATGGCTTGGCCTCGTGGCATGGTCGAGACAGGAACACTGAGCTGATCCACGACTCTGGTGATCGAGTGAGATGACAGAACATGACCGCCCAAGCTTATCGGCATGGCACATGATGGATGGATCCTTTAGATTTGTTTGTCTTGTCCTGTCGTCGCATCACCAACTTGAATTGAATGTTTTGCGTATCCTTTACAGGACATCGCTGTCAACATCAGCATCTTTCAGCTGATTGTTGATTTCTTGGCAAGAATACTTTCAGCAGTTTGCCATTGCTTTCTGAGCGACCGGCTCCATACTCTCATAAGTCACTGGCGCGACTCGAATCGCTTCCAATTCTCGTGCGCTCACGTCAACCACGAGAATATTCGGGGTTACGGAGAAAACTGCTAACCCCTCGGCCAGGGAGACCGGCCATGACCAATTAGACACTCCAAAAGAAGTATCTTCATTAGTCATGTCTATCATATAATTAGTCATGTCTATCATATAATTAGTCATGTCTATCATATAATTAGTCATGTCTATCATATAATTAGTCATGCCTATCATATAATTAGTCATGCCTATCATATAATTAGTCATGTCTATCATACACATGAACCTACATCTATGGAATCGGTCATGCGTCACACTTGTTCCTGTCGCCATTTGGAGGTGACAGGTTCGAATACCGGTCGGTAACTATAGCTTTCAAATTGTATGGTGTCTAGTGTGTTCTCTAGTCTCTACTTCTTCTTCTGTGAGCGCCAAACAATACTATGTGTGTTTATTTATGTAACTGTCTGAGTGGCCTCGACGTGTTCCCCAATTGATTTCCTCAAAATATCAATCGTGTATTGTACATTCCTTAGCGATCAATAAAAATTATCGGGGGATGGCAGAAATAAAAATTAACTGGGTCCCGCTGTGATTCGAACACAGACCTCCGGATTCAAAATCCGACGTGCTACCGACTACACTACAGGGCCTACAGAAGAAGTCTGAAGTTGAAATATTTACATTTGCAACAATAAGCACAGTTAATCTGTGCCAACACATGCTGCAAGTCCTTGAACTTTGTAGGTATGTGACACGGACAGCTGTCTGATTGGGTCGCAGGTTGAGATAGCGAACTTGGCTGGACAGGGGCGACTCTAGGCGACGGCTGGTTGCCGTGTTGAGGCAGGTATGTATGTAAGTAGATATAGATAGATAGGTGGGTAGTTAGCTAGTTAGGCAGGTAGTTAGATAGCTAGCTAACTAGTTAGGTAGGTATCTAGTTAGCTAGCTAGCTAGTTTGGTAGATTTGTATCTAGTTAGGCAGGTAGGTAGATAGGTAGATAGGTAAGTGGGAAGGTAGGTTAGCAGGCAGATATGTAAATATGTAAGTAGGTACCTAGTTAGCTAGGTAGCTAGTTAGGTAGGTAGGTAGATAGGTAGACATAAAGGTAGGTATGTAGGTAGATAGTTAGGTATGTAGTAGGTAGATAAGTTGCTTGTTAGGTAGGTAGGTAGATAGGTAGAAAGGAAGGTAGGTATGTAGGTAGGTATTCTGATAGGTAGGCAGCTAGGTAAGCGAGTTGGTAAGTAGCTAGGCAGTAATTTATGAAGGTAGACATGTTGGCATGAAGGTAGTTATGTAGGTAGATATGTACATAGGTAGGTAGGTAGGTAGGTAAGTAGCCAGTTAACCAGCTAGCTAGTTAGGTATGTAGTTAAATGTTAAATTGATAGGAATGAAGTTATGTAGGTAGATAGGTTGGAAGGTAAGTAGCTATGTAAGTGAGTAGGTAAGAGGCCAGACAGGAATGTAAGTAGGTAGACAGATATGTAGGTATTATGTAGGCAGGTAGATAGGTAGCTAGGTAAGAAGATATAGATTGACTGATGAATGGATGCTTCTTTGTTTGTATGTATAATGATGGGATGAAACCGGGTGCAACTAAGTCGACCCGCTTGCTGTCCAACCCCCTTTAAACCACCTGTTGTATGTGCCATGGATCGATAATGGTGGACGTCGGCGTGGGTCAGCCTCGCTGACCGCTGTGGTTCACTATTGCTAGCTGCTGGACAGATCTGGTATTGAGTGGACTGAGTTATCATGGATGAATATTGTTGTGGATGGCTCACTAGCGTTGATATTGTCAGGGTACAGAAATACCTGTCTCTCCTGGATGTGGTCGAAAGCCTGCTTCTCCCACAAGGCAACCATGATACGGGTGTGAGCTTTAGTCTCGCTCATTGGTCGAAAGAGCCGGAGCGGCTTTGTGGTTAGTACGCTTGTCTGCCAAACAAGAGTTCAAACCTCAACAGAGACAAGATTAGTTTTTCCCAATCTGTAAGGAACCAGAGAGACAAATGGAGACGGCTTGTATCTGCAGCAAAGAACCTCAATGGCTCGGAATACTGAAGAAGAAGAAGAAGAAGAAGAAGAAGAAGAAGAAGAAGAAGAAGAAGAAGAAGAAGAAGAAGAAGAAGAAGAAGAAGAAGAAGAAGAAGAAGAAGAAGAAGAAGGAGAAGGAGAAGGAGAAGAAGAAGAAGGAGAAGGAGAAGGAGAAGGAGAAGAAGAAGAAGAAGAAGAAGAAGAAGAAGAAGAAGAAGAAGAAGAAGAAGAAGAAGAAGGAGAAGGAGAAGGAGAAGAAGAAGAAGAAGAAGAAGAAGAAGAAGAAGAAGAAGAAGAAGAAGAAGAAGAAGAAGAAGAAGAAGAAGAAGAAGAAGAAAAGAAGAAGAAGAAGAAGAAGAAGAAGAAGAAGAAGAAGAATGTTTTATATTAAGGAATGTATTTGCTTATCGGCCCACCGCTGTTTGTTCAACATATTCGCAGCTAACTTCCATTTCAAGAAGCCACTCTAAGATCCGTCACACAGTAGATGCGCCTAGTAAGACAGGCTCCAACCCTAGGGTCACATACTTATATACTTCACAGGAAACAAGAAAGGTTAAGGCACTGCATGTGTTGGTTGTATTTGTAAAGGCACGATCATGGTAATGGCCGCTTTAGTTACTTCTCTATCTGATAACAATTAATAACTTAGCGGCGTATCCGGTAGCGATTAAAGCAATACAGACTAAAGACTTGGAGAACTTGGGGGAAAAGATTTAAAAAAAAATAAAATAAACAGACAACATAGAACTGGTGTCGTCGACCGCTACATACTGAGGGTAATACGGAAAGGAGAAAGGGGGTGGGGGGGGGGGGGATCCGTAAACATATGGAGTGAATGGTTCGATGTGCGGTGAGGAAAATATGACGACTAACTAACTAACTAACTAACTAACTAACTAACTAACTAACTAACTAACTAACTAACTAACTAACTAACTTACTAACTAACTAACTAACTAACTACCAAACTAACTAACTAACTAACTAACTACCAAACTAACTAACTAACTAACTACCTACCTACCTACCTACCTAACTAACTAACTAACTAACTAACTAACTTACTTACTTACTTACGAACGAACGAACGAACGAACTGAATAACTAATTAACTAACCAGCCAGTCAACTAACTAACTAACTAACTAACCAACCAACAACTAACTAACTAACAAACCATCCAACCAACCAATCAACTAACTAACTAACCAACCAATTAACTAAATAACTGTCTAGCTGGCTAACTATCTAGCTAGCTAGCTAACTAGCTAGCTAATTGACCAACCAATCAACTAACCAACCATCCAACCAACTAATTAACTAACTTACCAACTAACTATTAGCTGTTATACCTAGCTAACTGCGTAGTCAGCTAACTAATTACTAACTACCTAACTACCTAACTAACTAACTAACTAACTAACTAACTAACTAACTACTTACTGACTGACTGACTGACTAACTACCTACCTAACTAACTAACTAACTAACTAACTGATTGACTAACTGACTGACTGACTGACTGTCTGACTGTCTGAATGACTGACTGACTGACTGACTGTCTGACTGACTGACTGACTGACTGACTGACTGACTGACTAACTAACTAACTAACTACCAAACTAACTAACTAACTAACTAACTAACTAACTGACTGACTAACTGACTGACTGACTGACTGACTGTCTGAATGACTGACTGACTGACTGACTGACTAACTTACTAACTAACTACCAAACTAACTAACTAACTAACTAACTAACTAACCAACTAACTAACTAACTAACTAACTAACTAACTAACTACCAAACTAACTAACTAACTAACTAACTAACTAACTACCAAACTAACTAACTAACTAACTAACTACCTAACTAACTAACTAACTAACTAATTAACTAACTAACTAACTAACTAACTAACTAACTAAATTACTTACTTACTTACGAACGAACGAACGAACTGAACAACTAATTAACTAACCAGCCAGTCAACTAACTAACTAACTAACCAACCCTACAACTAACTAACTAACAAACCATCCAACCAACCAATCAACTAACTAACTAACCAACCAATTAACTAAATAACTATCTAGCTGGCTAACTATCTAGCTAGCTAGCTAACTAGCTAGGTAATTGACCAACCAATCAACTAACCAACCATCCAACCAACTAATTAACTAATTTACCAACTAACTATTAGCTGTTATATCTAGCTAACTGCGTAGTCAGCTAACTAATTACTAACTACCTACCTACCTAACTAACTAACTAACTAACTAACTGAACTAACTAACTAACTAACTGAACTAACTAACTAACTAACTAACTAACTAACTAACTAACTAATTCAAAGCAATATATCTTAACTAACACATTGTAAGTACTTTGGTTTTAAAAAGTTCTCTTGTATCTGTGTGCATATTTTATTCCATGGAGTTTCCAAGGCATTTTTTGGTTTCATTGGTTTGTGAAGTCATACTTCTGCTAAAGGAACGAAGGTTACTCCGACGCTTGACCAACTGTTAATTAGTTAGTTAGTTGCATATCCCTTACAGAACGTAGCAGTCAATCCCAGCATTTTTGGCTGTGTGTGACTTCTTGGCAAGTTTACGTTCAGTAGATTGCCATTGCTTTCTGAGCGACCGGAATTCATACCATTTTATAAAAACCAACGCAAAGCGGTCTACTGCCAAATCGCCCACAGCTGTGTTCGAACGCTGCATGCGGGATTATGAATTGCGTCTGTAACTCCTTTGCTAAAGATCCGGCCGACCAACAATGACCTCTTGTGTTTATTAATGGCATTGTTGTCAACCAAAGAGCTGGCTGTATCAACAAGGACCGAGGCAACCAAGCCAGCTGTGAGATGCTGGGGAAAGCCAAACGAGCTTGTAATGAACCAATCACATTTTGTCCAATCATAACTATTAGCGACCATGATCTGTGAGAGACCATGGTATGCCAGTTTGTGCGATAAGAGCGACTCGTGATAAGATCACACGGCTAGTGGCAATGTACGTCCGCTTGACGTCAGCCCTTGATCCCAGGGGTTCTCAAACTCTCAGGTGAGCCATAATGAGCAGAATGGAAAAATCGTTTTATTTTTCGTTTGCTCGCTTTGAACTGAAAAGTAGTCCATATACTTACTACTATTTCTAGTGCATTGGACTGCTCTTTGCGGTTTTAAAAAAAAGGGGGCGTGGAAATGCAGGATTCTGTTAATTTTAAAATTAAGTTCTGACTCTAGTTAAAATTGCCGCGACTGATATCCGTCAATCGGTGTAGCCCTGAATGAGCATGTTTTCTCGATATGGCAAGGCACACCAGGCGTCTAAAATCCCGCGAGCAATAATCACATTGATTTATTCAGGGCCACATCGATTGACTGATGTTAGTCGCGGCGGTCGGACAATCTTTGAGCTATAGCTTACAATGGGTGACGTTGTGATATTCTAGAATGATAATTTGGTCGCGTCTAGTGTGAGCCGCGTGGTCTAGTGATTACACACCCGCCTCTCACGCCATTGATCCGGAGTTCGATCCCGGATCCAGTCAGGGATATGCACTATTGACGAGCTCAAACGAGAGCGAAACTAGAGTCTAGAGCTTCCAATCTGACGTGGATAGGCCAATGGTACATACATAGCGGAATAGGAACAGCGTTGCTAGTAGTGGTAGTGGATTGTGCGCAATCTTTAAACCTTAAAACCCGAAACAACCACAAAACCAGCTACCGCATGACAGTAGATGGTACTACTTGCTTTCTGTTAGCTCCTTATGTTGGACGGCGCTCACTAACCCCGACACCCCTACATTGTGCCTACGGCTTCAGGCGTCGGAACGCAACTGGGAGGGTACAAGCGTTATCCTGGTGCGAGGCAATGCAACCTAAACAATAAATGTCATGGCAAGGCAGACCAGACTGTAAGCTTTGGTAGACAACTGGCCTAGGATCGACGCTCCGATAGGCGGACAGTTAGAGCGATGCTTTGCTGATCCGGAAGCTTCTGCAGCTGGTCTTGTTCCAGATGTATTGGTGTTACCTTGCCTCTGGAATAAACTAGGCAGACCGAGAGAGAGAGAGAGAGAGAGAGAGAGAGAGAGAGAGAGAGAGAGAGAGAGAGAGAGAGAGAGAGAGAGAGAGAGAGAGAGAGAGAGAGATCATGCTGCATGGGTAACATAAGGTCTCTACAATTCAGTTCAGACTTTATGCTATGGAGAGATATAACTACATCCATGGTCCCCGCCATGGGCTGTAATTATTATCCCAATTTTTAATGTAACAAACTAGCGGCTGTCACGATGGCAAGGTATCAATCAAGTAAAAACGTTAGGCGTTGTTACTAAATATTTTACTAACACGGGCATTGTTACTTAAAATATTATTATTCTATGCATTATTGCTTTAAATATGACCAGCCTAGGCATTGTTACGTTAAATAATACTATTCTATGCATTGCTACTTTAAATACTATTACTTAAAGTCTTACAATCTAAACTTTGTTACTTTAAATCTTACTATCTGATCGTTGCTACTGTAGGTCTTACTATCTAGGCGTTGTTACTTTAAGCCTTACTATCTAGGCGTTGTTACTTTAAGTCTTAGCTATCTAGGCGTTGTTACTTTAAGTCTTAGCTATCTAGGCGTTGTTACTTTAAGTCTTACTATCTAGGCGTTGTTACTGTAAGTCTTACTATCTAGGCGTTGTTACTTTAAGTATTACTATCTAGGCGTTGTTACTTTAAGTCTTACTATCTGATCGTTGCTACTTTAGGTCTTACTATCTAGGCGTTGTTACTTTAAGTCTTACTATCTGATCGTTGCTACTTTAGGTCTTACTATCTAGGCGTTGTTACTTTAAGTCTTAGCTATCTAGGCGTTGTTACTTTAGGTCTTACTATCTAGGTATTCTTACTTTAAATCTTACTATCCTACAGCTCGGTAATTTTAAACTTACGTTGTTACTTAAAGTCTTACCATCTAAGGTCTGACTATTATGCTATATAGAATTCACTACACAGAAAACGTCATCTCAGTAGAAAGTTGTTACAAAATAGAATATGCTGTATTGTCTGACTGCGCGGTTCACAGAACAGATAAAGTATTATCTAACTATACGGTTCACAGAATAGATATAGTGCTATCTAACTGTACAGTTCACATAATAACAGTTAGTTGTATATCCTTTATAGGACATCGCAGTCAACCCCCAAATTGTGTGGATGTTTGTGACTTTTTGGCAAGTTTACGTTCAGCAGTTTGTTATTACTTTCTACATGATCGCCACTCACATCATCATATAAAAACCAACACAAGGCAGTCTGCTGCCAAATCTCCAGCAGCTGTGTTGCGAACGCGGTATGTGGGCTTATGGATTGCGACCGTAAGCCCTTCGCAACAGTCATAGAATAAAGTGTTACCCAATAGTAGGTCCGGTCTATGTGGCCAAAGGCTTGCGAACGCAGTTCGTGAGCCGCTTACCAGGCGTTCGAAACGCAGCCGCGACCGATTTGTGCAGCAGACCGCCTTGTGTTGGTTTTTATATGATGGTATGGGAGCCGGTCGTTCAGAAAGCAATAACAAACTACTGAACGTAAAATTTGCTTAGTAAATCAGTAAATCAACAGCAGCTGAAAAATGCTGGTGTTGACTTCAACGTCCTGCAAGAGATATGCAACATTAATTTAAAAAAAAATAGTAGGGCCGTGAACAATAACAAAGTTTAGAACCACTGAGCTTACGAACGAAGTCAATCAACACGAGCTCCTTCTGGCGGGATCTCCGAGCAACAACGTAACCGCCATTTATTGGCTGTCAGATTAACCTCCCCTGTTTACGGTAGCTGCGAAGATAGCAGGTAGCGAGACGGGTTCCGCTACAATTAGGACCGAATCTGGACTCAAGTGTAGCCATTAATACAGATGTAGTGCAGATGGTCAAGTTGTTTGGGTTGGTGCTCTATGGTAGCTGCAGAGTTGAGGTTGTTTGACGTTGTATCTCACTTTATCATTACAATTTGCGCTGGTTGGGGGATGACTGATTAACTTAATTAACTACCGCGTCGTCGGTTACGCCGTACAGTCTCGTTAGAGATGGTGAGATGTGCAGAGGTGTGGTCACCGGCGCCAGTAGGTAACGCGCTTTATGTTTTCGATAATGACGATGACGATGATGACGGTGAGAAGGAGGAGGAGGAAGAGAAGGAGGATGATGATGCGGGGAAGAAGGAAGACAATGATGATGATAATGATGACGACAACGGTGGCAACGATGATGATGCTTGATGATGATGATGATGATGATGATGATGATGATGGTGATGATGATGGCGATGATGATGATAACGATGATGATGATGATGATGATGATGCTGATGCTGGGGATGATGATGATGATGATGATGATGATAACAACGATGATCATGATGATAATAACTATGATGATGACGAAGATGATGACGATGATGATGATGATGATAATAATACTGATAATAACGATGATGATGATGATGATGATGATGAATGATGATGATGATGATGATGATGATGATGATGATGATGATGATGATGATGATGATGGTGACGACGACGACGATGGTGATGATAATAACTATGATGATGACGATAATGTAATGTTTATGGTGACTATTGTGACGACGATACTATATATGGACCTCGGTGTGACGATGGCTACAGCGTGTGCTTACCAATCCACGACTGGTCTCCTCCCCGCAACGTCCAGATTCGCGCTGACCCGGACTTAGACTAGCGGGCGCGTTAGTGTACCGGTTAAAACGTTCCCTCGACAATTGCAGGAATACGGTCGGACCACGGGTTAGAGGTCAGCTCCATATATATTCGAACCCATAACCACGGGGTCGGGAGGCAAACGTCTAGTCACTACTCTACCGTGGCGCGCTCTCCTCCTCTCTTCAACCGTCATGCCTGGTTTTAGTCAAGGTTTCGCTCCACATATTATTGCTAAATACACTAACTGTTGGTATGCCTCCAGTTTAGTTTCTTGTCCACTTGTTTGGGTTTAATTTACGTTTCACGTTGTACCATGCGCATTTTTCATAAAACATTAAATGGTAACATCTTTTCCCAGACTTAATAAACAAACTTGATAAACTTCTCATCTTTCTAAAGACTCATCCTACTTCATATGAGAAGCCGAAGATCGGAAGTCAGTATAGCTGAATAGATAAGAGCTCTCGCTCTGAAACTTCCGGTGTGCTGATGCCGGGGTAGCGAGTTCAACCCCTACAGCTTTTAGTTGGACTAAAATGTTAACTTCTCGTCAATGACCTAGGGACGTAAATTACAAGTACCTCTGAAGCCGAAGTGGGTTCGCCTGATGGCGAGGGACACTGGTAACAGGAAAAGCTAATCGGCAAGCAAAAATCAGTCCAGTGCACTAGAAGTAAAAGCGCGTGTGTGGACTACGGTTGAGTTCAAAGCGAGCCGAGGATAGTAATAAGACAGTACCGAATTACTTTAATGTGCCCCAAAAGATATTTCTCAGCAAATTCCCGCCATTAAGACCATCAAATGTTTGCTCTCGCTAATCCGAACACGACATGCAGCTCGGGTTTTGTCCAAACGATGGATCTCTCTCGTGCAGAATGTCCCCCAATCAACATCATCCCATGTAACAGTCCCATCAGCTTGTTTTCTAAAACCACTCCCAGACCGGAGGACAAAGGGACAGAGACACAGGGACAGAGACACACAGGGACAGAGATACACAGGGACAGACGGGACAGTTTGCTTTGGGACTTCGGTTCCCCTCGTTTACATTTCAAGTCATTCAGTTTTGGGAATTGCTCACACAAAGTTCATCCTTTCTCTCTCCCTCACGTCTTCTTTTCTTCTCGATGTCATTTTAAGGGGGCTTTCATCTGTATGTGTGTGTGTGGGGGGGGGGGGGGGGACTGCCATTATTTTTCGTTCTATTAAAAGGAAACATATTCAGAATAGATAAACAGAGAGACAGATTTAAGACACACATACACAGATAGACAAACAGACAGACATAATGACTGAACGAGCTTTATTTTCAAAGGGTTAAGAATTGGGCACACGAGCCTGTTCAGCATTCTGCCTTTTAGATAGACAGACATAAAGATAGACGGACGGACAAACAGGCAGACAGACAGATAGACTGACTGACTAACTTACTGCCTGGTAGGTAGGTAGGTAGGTAGAAGGTAGGTAGGTAGGTAGAAGGTAGGTAGTAGGTAGAAGGTAGGTAGTAGGTAGGTAGAAGATAGGTAGGTAGTATGTAGGTAGGTAGGTAGGTAGGTAGTACTTAGTCGGTAGTAGTTAATAGTTAGGTAGGTAGGTAGGTAGTACTTAGTAGGTAGGAGGTAGGTAGTAGTTAGTAGGTAGGTAGATAGGTAGTAGGTAGGTAGTAGGTAGTAGTTAGGTAGGTAGGTAGGTAGGTAGGTAGTAGTTAGTAGGTAGGTAGGTAGGTAGGTAGGTATTTAGTAGTTTTAGTTAGGTAGGTATGTAGGTAAGAAGATAGTAGTTAGTAGGTAGGTACGTAGGTAGTAGTTAGCAGGCAGGTAGGTAGGTAGATAGGTAGGTAGGTAGATACTGGCCACATGACTCTAGACCCACATTTCTGTTGACCAACCGCCACTCGCTGGCTGATGTGGTCAGTGTTGCGAGGCCGCCTTTATTTCCCAATATATTTTCTGGCGTTTATTTTAGGCTAGGTCGGCATGAGCACCCAGGTCAGTTAAAACAAAAACAATTAGAATCTATCTCGGTGCCCAATGTAATATGTTGTGGTGTATGTCCATCCAGAATGATGATGACAAATTCATTTCATCCAGTAGGGTTGAAAGTATGGAGCCGTGAGTTCTAAGATGGCTGATAAGGCCTATTTTGGCTCGAAATTTGAAGAATGACTTGCGCGATGAATTGGATTAAAGTGATGAAGATTTACAATTCGTCGACCTCAGTCTTTCGCCTGAGTCCATCTGAATCCAGGGGCAGGACAAGTCAAAAACGACTGGAGACGAATACAGGTGCAGTGGATGACCTGGACACTCTACGTGCCTTGCCGTGCTCATTAGTTCCACGACACTTTGCAGGTAAACGCCGTCTTGCCCGTTGAATCATCAGTGATTTCATCCACGCAGTCTGCCGAATCCAGTCTTCACATGCTGGGTAGGCACACTCTAGTTCACCGCTTGGTTTGACACCATATCGGCTACCCACGTCTGGTTTAGCCAGCCTCTCACAGCTATTGCCCGGGGGGGGGGGGGGGGGTGGCCGCTGTGCAATGTAATATACAAGTACATGGGAATATCCTTAAAAATGTGAATTGTTACAATTATCTCGGAACAGTCACAACATTAGATGGGAGATGCCTTGACGAGATTAGAACAAGAATCGCCATGGCGAAGGCAGCCTTTTGCAAGATGAATAAGTGCTGACCAATAAAAAGATGTCAATTGCAACGAGAAAACAAGTGTTGAGGTGTTACATGGAACCTGTAATTTTGTATAGATGTGAAAATCAGACACTGAGTAGACAGGCTGAAAAATATCTGATGACTGTGGAAATGTGGTTTCTAAGGAAATGCAAAGAATACCACCGACAAAAAAAACAAAACCAAAAAAACCAGCGACTTCTACAAGAAGCAAATGAAAACCGTAAACTGATTAGAGAAATTAAACGTAGACAGTCAACATTTCTGAACACATAGAACTTGGTGACAACTGACAAGTTAGAGTGGAAAAGAAAAAGGAGAAGGCAGAGAAACGCATATCTGGATGGCTTGGCCACGTGACACGGTCGAGACAAAAAATAACACACTGAACTGATCTATGACTCTTGTGATCGCATGAAATGGCGAAACATGACCGCCCACGTTTATCGGCATGGCGCATGATGATGATAATGAGAAATAAACTTTAACAAACAGTGACAGCTTGCAAACTTGACGGGAAAATAGTAACGGGAAGGCAATGAGGTAAGCACCTAGACTTTTTTGGCATGTAGCAAAATCGGGACAAGAATATAAACCTGATCCAACACTGGAGATCATAAGTGACAGCAAACATACACCGTCCGTGCCTCTCAGAATGGCACATTATGATTTTTTTGTTTTCACAATTTGGTTCAACCTTTTCGACTGCCGTGGTTTGTGTTTTATACGCGATCGCGCATGCGTGTATGTGTATCCTCGTGATTGTGTGTGAGCTCTTTATTCAGTGATCTTTTTGTCAAACTTAAAACCCCGTTATCGACATATAAAGAAGAAATTATCGTTCCTGTCAAAGATCTGTGAAATTATCTCCCCTTACAGTTCATGTTTATGGTGTCTCAGTTTTCAAATTTAATCCGAAGGTAAACAATAATTTGGGAGAGAGGATGAGAAGGAGGAGGTTTACAAGTGAGAAGAAAGGGGAAGATGAAGAAAGCAACAGCAAAAGCTATTTAAAATCTGGGTTGTTTGTAGCGAGAAAGTATGACAGAATGAAACTTCCATCCCCGGAGAATCCCGACGAGCGTCAGTCGGCGATTTCAACGGCTGAGTGCGATAGTTGTCCCATCTGGCACCAACGTTACAAAGCTTGTTTCTTCTTCAAGGCGTGACAGGCGGGGAGAGCACACAATAGATTTAGCCGGTAACTGCAGGTCGTATGACTGCAAATTGAAATTTTATTGGGTACACACTACGCCACTTGCAGGGGGTATAAAATTACGAGGTCATTAAAAGAGAATTAGAAATATGTTGACGGAGGCCGAACTAATGACAATTAGATATTAGACATAAGAAAATGTGGAGGAGACCTGAATGAGATATTGGGGGTAAGAAAGTTAGTTAGTTGCATATCCTTTACAGGACGTCGCAGTCAACACCAGCATATTTTGCTGTTGTGATCTCTTAGGCAGTTTACGTTCAGTAGTTTGCCATTGGGGAAAGGGGGGGGGGGGAAGAGAAAGCAAAACAAAATAAAGATAGTTAGGCACTTGTGTGTAGCTCTTGCAAAAAAATTGAGAGATAGTAAACACGGTCAGAGTGTACATACGAATTCCACTACAGCAAATATAAATCACAGGGGAGAACATCAATTATAGCAACACAAAAATAATGAGATAAAAATAAGTTTTACCACGACACAATGAGTCGACGTTTCGATCATAATAAACTTGGTCAGAAACAACACAAACAGATCTAAAGAAGACATTAAGTAGACAATTTAATTAAACATTAAAACATAAACAGAAAATGTCTGGGTATGACACGTTGCTAGGCCGCTAAACATACTTCGCTACCAGGAAAGCGGTGCAGAAGTTCAGTTGTGAAAGGTGCCAAATAAGAAGACGTGGATCCGAAGGTGTGCAAACGGTTAGATATGGAATATAGAGGGTAGTCAGCGGAGTTATACAGTGGCATGTACAAACAGTATTGCTGTAATAAAGAGGGGGGAAGGCTGGAAGTGGCCGTAGTTTGGGTATGGTACCCAATAAAGCAAGAGGAAAGTTGGCAGCGGTGGTAATTAGATTTTAGACTTAAAAAGCGTGGAGGAACCTAGAATTGTTGGTAATTAGGTATTTTAGGTATTGTATACACACAAATAGAACTAGTGGTAGTTAAAAATTAGACACGAACGAACGAACGAATGAACGAACGAACGAACGAACGAACGAACGAACTTTATTTTCAAAGGGTTAAGAATTGGGCACGCAGGCCCGTCTAACATTCTGCCATTCTAACACTCTCTTTCATACATTATTTCATTCATGCACCATTCAAGGCTAACAGAGAACAGCAACAATATAAAAGATATGCATTATAAAGGCATGGGCAAAATGCGAACACCAAAACTACACGACTCAGTAATATTAGATAATGGTGTGACACTTGTTATTAGCGATGTGGAATATACTGGTCTACCAAAAGGGGACTGGCTGTTATACTAGGGTTTTGTTATTATTATTATTTCTATTATTAGGGGGAAGGTAATCCGTACTGAGATAGTGTTCGAATATCTTGCGATTATATGTATAGGGATTGGTGATGTCGCTGACTTCTTGTGGAATATTGTTCCACAGCTGAGCTGCAGAGTACGTTAAGCTTTTTAAGAAATGGTGAGAGCAAACTAAAATTGATGGTAATTAAATTTTAGACATAAAAAGGAGTGTGGAATAATTAGAACTGTTGCTAATTAGGTATTGGATATTAGAAACTAGAACTAGTGGTCATTAGATTTTAGAATTAAGAAAGTGTGGAGAAAACTAGAACTGTTTCTTATTGACTGAATGGCACCTTGCCGTCTTGACAGACAGTTTGTAAAATGGAGTTATATCTCTCCATAACACAAAGCCTGGGCTGAAGTTAGAGACCATGTGTTGCCCATGCAGCATGATCCCCCTCTTGCCCTGCCTAGTTTACTCCAGAGGAAAGATTACACTAAAACATCTGGAAGAAGACAAGCTGTGGAAACTTTTAAGTAACTAATCTGTGAATATACCGTTACTAGAATGATAGTACAAGGGGGTAGAAGGGATAGGGAGGGTTTTTATTTTTAATGCGTTGCTAATTTCTCTAGGCCGGTCTCCCTGGCAAAGGTGTTAAGGACGCTGTTCGTAATCCCTGCGCTGTGATTCGGTAGTGAATCGCGTCGCCTTGGTTTCTTACGGAAGGTATGTGAGCCAATCGTTCAGAAAGCAATGGTAAACAGCTGAACGTAAAATTTGCCAAGACATCAACAGCAGCTGTAAAATGCTGGTGTTGACTGCAATGTCCTGTAAATAGAATATGCAAAACGAAAACAAACAAAAAATTCTCTAGACGTTACGACTGATTTTATGTTGTTGAAAGCATGTTTGGCCATTCCTATTCTCGTTTCGATTTCTATTTCACTTCTGCCATCATCTGTTATTACATGTCTAAGAAGGATAAAATTATTACTTGCTCTGGTATATATCTGATTACAGTGATCGTTGACGGTCTTTCCTTATCCAGTGCTAATTATAAGAGCTATCGTTTTGTTATGTGTGAATATTAATATCAAAGGAATGTTGAAATTGTAGGTTCCATTTCTCTTATAGGACGTAGCAGGCTGTTTGTGATTCCTGGGCAAGTTTACCCTCAGTAGTTTGCCATTGCTTTCTGAACAACCGGCACTCATACCATTGCATGGAAACCAACGAAATGCGGTCTGCTGCTAAATCGCCAGCAGTTATGTTTCGAACGCGGTATTTGAGATTACGAATTGCGTCTCTCACTCCTTGACCACAGCGCAGGCCAATTTTCAAATTATGTTTAAAATAAGTCATCAATACACTTATCGAAAGCTTAATATCACAAAAGTTCTCCTAACCATATAGGGAAATATAACCCGAACCCTAACCTCTGAACTTCTGAACCTATGCTAGTTTAGTATAACTCTGGGACCAGAGGTCAGTATGACGGAATGGATAAGAGCGCTAGGTGTGCTGATTCTGAGGTAGGAGGTTCGAACCTTACACTGGTCAGTTGGACTAAAATGTTGACTCCTCGTCCTTGACTTTGGAATTTAAATTACAAGTACATCTGATGTCGGAGTGGGTTGGTTCTACTGATGGTGAGGGACACTGGTAATAGGGAAAGATAATCCATACGCAAAATGCAGTCCGGTTCTACTGGAAGTAGCGTATATGGATTACGCTTGAGATCAAAGCAAGATAGCGCAAACAGGAACTCAAAATTTATGAGACCTATTGTGCTATTTCAATGGTTAGATACGAATTCTCTCTATATTTCACAGTTGTGGGTTCATGTGGATGATAACCTGACTAATGAAGATATCTTTATATTTTAGGGGTGTCCTGTTCCAACAGCGAGGAAATGTCGTCATTTAGACGTGACAGGTTCGAATCCCGATCTGTAACTATAGCTGTAACTATATTTCAATTGTTTTTTTTTTATTCGCATATCCTTTTACAGGACATCGCTGTCAACAGCAGCATCTTTCAGCTGTCTGTTGATCTCTTGGCAAGATTACGCTCAGTAGTTTGCCATTGCTTTCTGAGCGGCCGGCTCAGTTATCCCGCAAGTCACCAGCGGGGGTAGAACCGCTTCCAGCTCTCGCCCGCTACGAGACTCTGCGTGATAAACGGGATTACGGAGAAAGTGGTGTAACTCCTCGGCCAGAGAGACCGGCGTTGTGTTGTCTACAATACATAAAAAACAATACATATGTGTTTATTCATACGCGCAGTTAGCACTGTTCTAAGTTTCCGCTTCCGATTTCCAACATCTTCAACTTCCGTTTCCGGTACGCCAAACATATAAATGTTGAATCGTATATTAGAAATCTAACCAAGAAACAATTAATGATTCTCTCGTTGAACAAATTTCTGCAATAACTGCTGCCTCCTAAACGAAACGGCTGGTGTTCGCACCCATTTAATCATAGCATTATTCCAGCGGCACGTGAAACTTTAGGCCTAATTAATTAAGCAAGGGGAGGGAAGCAAATATTTGCCAGCCATTCTTTTGTCCCAATGGGCAGAAGTGACATGAGTTGCTGCCCTTCTGCGCGCTGATTAAACACCAGACTACAGCGGCCATGGCCGGATCAATAGACGAGGAGCATCACACAAGCTTCTCTGGCTATTTTAATTATAGAAATGGTCTTTCAACACGGACAGTGTTCCATTATGGCCAACGGTGAGGGTTGGTCAATGTGTGGACATGTAGTTGGGCCAGAGGATACCACTGACCGATGGAGCAGTTTTGAAAATGAAAGCGGTGGAGTTAGGGGGTTGGGGGGATGATTGGCGTGGGGGGGGGGGGGGAAGATTAATACAGTTCGTTCTTAATGAGGCGTAATGTCCAAGGATTTATTCCTGGTGTGTTTTTAATGGGGCGAGAGAAAGGGGTCAATAGGCGCATAGAGCGATTGATGGACGTCGTTCAGCCAAGCTGTATGTTGCAGTTGCGCAGTGGGCAGCGTCTGTACTAGTGGTGGTGAATGTTGTATAGTAATGTAATGAAAGGTAAGTACATGTAGGTCCCGCTATACGTCGCCTCGGTATAAGTCGTTTCGCTATAACGTAGTTGTCACATATGGAAGTAACTTCTCTTTACGTCGCTACATTTCGCCATAACGTAGTTTTGAGGCTGGCAATCGAGCTGTTGATATCGGTAAAGTCCATGGTTTACCTCCAATGATGGTAAGGACAATTCATGCAGGTGCTGACAAAATCAAAGAAGGTGCTAAAAACGTAACCCCTTTGAGTGCTTCCAAGATCACTTGTACCAGAAGTATTCTTATGGAGAACATGGAAGCACAATTGGCCGTCTGGATTGAAGACCAGAACCAACGGAATATGCCTGTGAGCAAGATGGTTATCCAAGAGAAAGCAAAGTCTCTCTATGAAGATCTAGCTAAGAAAGCGGGTGAGAGCAGTACTAGTAGTGCTGATGATAGTTTTAGAGCGAGTCGTGGTTGGTTTGAGCGCTCTAAGAAGCTTTCACACCTGCACAACATTCAGACAACAGGTGAAGCGGCGAGTGCTGATACTGAGGAGGGTGGTTACTGTGCAGCAGACATTCGACACATTTTTGTTCAAGCAGAGAAGAGTCAGGAAAAGAGGCAGGAAGAGTTACAGTTTCATCCTCAGATGAAGAGGTATAATTTAATGCCTCTACGTCCCAATAACTCTACCACTCGACCTTCCAACCCTCCGCTATCTAGCCAATAAATATCAACAACCATCAAAATAAACATTACTGTGGTACACAATACACTGTATTTCATTTAATTCTATGGGAAATAGTGTTTCGCTTTACGTCGTTTCACTTAACGTGGCGTTGTCCAAGAACGTAACCCCGACGTTAACCGGGGCCTACCTGTACATGGTCTTTTGAATTAGCTAAATCGCACAGGGCATATGGTGCTAGTTTCATATTTATATATACCAATGGGAATTCGATGGGTCATGGAGTCGCTATCACGCACGCTGTGTTTACTTCGCAGTCATTTTCAGGTACTCTTGTTGGGCTGGGTCAATCCGCGAGCCCAGGTTAATGACTAGAACCCGCCCCGATAGGCATTCAGCTGCAATAACAGAGATATACATACAAGAAGTCAAGTGGCAGATACTGCCGTTGGAGCATGAAATGACAGGAATTCACACATTCTAGGTTAGTCAGGTAGTTGGTTAGGTAGTTAGTTAGTTAGTTAGTTAGTTGTTTAGTTAGTTAGTTAGTTATTAAGTCAATTAGTTAGTTAGTCAGTCAATCAGTCAGTTAGTCAGTCAGTTAGTTAGTTAGCTAGATAATTAGTAAGTTAGTTAATTAGTTAATTAGTTAGTTAGTTATTTAGTTACTTAGTTAGTTAGTTAATTAGTTAGTTAATTAGTTAGTTAGTTAGTCATTTAGATAGTTAGATATTTAGATAGTTAGTTAGATAGTTAGATAGTAAGTTAGATAGTTAGATAGTTAGTCAGTTAGATAGTTAGATAGATAGTTAGTTAGTTAGTTAGTTAGTTAGCTAGCTAGCTAGTTAGTTAGTTAGTTAGTTAGTTAGTTAGTTAGTCAGTCAGTCAGTTAGATAGATAGATAGTTAGATAGTTAAATTATTAGATAGTTAGTTAGATGGCTAGATAGTTAGATAGTTAGATAGATAGATACTTTGTTAGCTAGTTAGTTAGTTAGTTAGTTAGTTAGTTAGTTAGTCAGTTAGATAGTCAGATATTTAGATAGTTAATTATAGTTAGACAGTTAGATAGTTAGATAGCTACATAGTTAGATAGTAGTTAGTTAGTCAGTTAAATAGTCAGTTAGATAGATAGTTAGTTAGTTAGTTAGTTAGTTAGGTAGGTAGGTAGTTAGTTGTTAGTTAGTTAGTTAGTTAGTTAGTTAGTTAGTTAGACAATTAGATAGTTAGTTAGATTATTAAATAGTTAGTTAGATGGCTAGATAGTTATATAGTTAGATAGTTAGTTAGATAGTTAAATAGCTAGATAGTTAGCTAGTTAGTTAGTTAGTTAGTTAGTTAATTAATTAGTTAGTTAGTTAGTTGGTTAGTTAGTTAGTAAGATAATTAGTTAGTTGTTAGTTAGTTACTTAGTTAGTTAGTTAGTCAGTTAGATAGTCAGATATTTAGATAGTTAGTTAGATAGTTAGATAGTTATTTAGTTAGTTAGTTAGTTAGTTAGTTAGTTAGTTAGTTAGTTAGATAGTTAGTCAGTTAGATAGTTAGATAGTTAGATAGTTAGATAGTTAGTTAGATAGTTAGATAGTTATTTAGTTAGTTAGTTAGTTAGTTAGTTAGTTAGTTAGTTAGTTAGTTAGATAGTTAGATAGTTAGATAGTTAGATAGTTAGATAGTTAGATAGTTAGTTAGTTAGTTAGTTAGTTAGTTAGTTAGTTAGTTAGTTAGTTAGTTAGTTAGTCAGTTAGATAGTTAGATATTTAGATAGTTAGTTAGATAGCTAGATAGTTAGATAGTTATTTAGATAGTTAGTTAGTTAGTTAGTTAGTTAGTTAGTTAGTTAGTTAGTTAGATAGTTAGATAGTTAGATAGTTAGATAGTTAGATAGTTAGTTAGTTAGTTAGTTAGTTAGTTAGTTAGTTAGTCAGTTAGATAGTTAGATATTTAGATAGTTAGTTAGATAGCTACATAGTTAGATAGTTAGTTAGGTAGATAGTTAGTTAGTTAGATAGTTAGTCAATTAGATAGTTAGTTAGTTATTTAGATATTTAGTTAGTTATTAAGTCAATTAGTTAGTTAATCAGTCAATCAGTCAGTTTGTTAGTTAGCTAGTTAGTTAGTTAGTTAATTAGTTAATTAGTTAGTTAGTTAGTTAGTTATTTAGTTAGTTAGTTAGTCATTTAGATAGTTAGATATTTAGATAGTGAGGTAGATAGTTAGTTAGTTAGATAGTTAGATAGTTAGTTAGTTAGTTAGTTAGTTATTTAGTTATTTAGTTATTTAGTTAGTTAGTTATTTAGTTATTTAGGTAGTTAGTTAGTTAGTTATTTAGTTAGTTAGTTAGTTAGTTAGTTAGTTAGTTAGTTAGTCAGTTAGATAGTTAGATAGTTAGTTAGATAGTTAAATTATTACATAGTTAGTTAGATGGCTAGTTAGTTAGATAGTTAGATAGTTAGATAGTTTGTTAGATAGTTAGATAGATAGATAGATAGTTAGTTAGTTAGTTAGTTAGTTAGTTAGTTAGTAAGTCAGATAGTCAGTTAGATAGTCAGCTATTTAGATAGATAGTTAGATAGTTAGATAGCTAGATAGTAAGATAATTATATAGTTAGTTAGAAAGTTAGATAGTTATTTAGTTAGTTAATTAGTTAGTTAGTTAGTTAGTTAGTTAGTTAGTCAGTTAGATAGTTAGATAGATAGATTATTAGATAGTTAGTTAGATGGCTAGATAGTTAGATAGTTAGATAGTTAGTTAGATAATTAGTTAGTTAGTTAGTTAATTAGTTAGTTAGTTAGATATTTAGATAGTTAGTTAGAAACTTAGATAGTTAGATAGCTAGATAGTTAGATAATTAGTTAGGTAGATAGTTAGTTAGTTAGATAGTTAGTCAGTTAGATAGTTAGTTAGTTAGTTAGTTAGTTAGATAGTTAGATAGTTAGTCAGTCAGTTAGTTAGTTAGTTAGTTAGTTAGTTAGTTAGTTAGTTAGTTAGTTAGTTAGTTAGATAATTAGTTAGTTAGGTAGATAGTTAGTCAGTTAGATAGTTAGATAATTAGTTAGGTAGATAGTTAGTTAGGTAGATAGTTAGTTAGTTAGTTAATTAGTTAGTTAATTAGTTAGTTAGTTAATTAGTTAGTTAGTTAGCTAGTTAGTTAGTTAGTTAGTTAGTTAGTTAGTTAGTTAGTTAGTTTGTTAGTTAGTTAGTTAGTTAGTTAGTTAGTAAGTTAGTTAGTTAGTTAGTCGTTATATCATCCTCATTGCACATCGAACCATTCAGTCCGTAACTGCTTGGATCCCCTCCTCAGCAAATCCCGCATCTTGTAGCGGCTAACGACACCAGTTCTGTATTTGTTTATATATCTTCTTTGGCTTCCTG
>JACEFZ010002902.1:430000-596959 GCA_014155875.1 Cepaea nemoralis
GTTCTCACGAGAACCCGTTAGAGCCGGCACTGACAGCCGGCGTAAAAAGGCCTAGTTAGCGTTATGATACAGATGACGATAACCTCCATTTACGAGACCGGTTTTCCGGCCTGATGAACGGTTGCCGGAATTTGCCGGTCCATCATCGCGCGCCATTTGTTCCACTAGAACGGCTGTGATAGATGACTGTTTTAGCGAGAGCGGGTTGTGTTTCATATATTGGGATTGTCCGGTGAATTTTGAGAGGAGTTTCTGAGGAGGTGGAGAGGAAGAAGACGAAGGAGGAGGACCATAGAAAGGGGAGGGGAGAGGAAGAAGAAGAAGAGGAAAAGAAGAGTGAGAGAAGAAGAAGAAGAAGAAGAAGAAGAAGAAGAAGAAGAAGAAGAAGAAGAAGGAGAAGAAGAAGAAGAAGAAAGGAGGAGGAGAAGGAGGTTGAAGAAGAAGCGGAGGACGAAGAGAAGAAAGAGAAGGAAAGGTAGGAAGATGAAGGAGAAAAAAAACGAAGAAGAGAGAGGATTATAGGTCGACGGGGAGAAGGAGGAGGAGGAGGAGGAGGAGGAGGAGGAGGAGGGGACGAAGAGGAAACGAAGAAGCAGCAGTAGCAAAGGAAGAAGAAGAAGAAGAAGAAGAAGAAGAAGAAGAAGAAGAAGAAGAAGAAGGAGGAGGGGAGGAGGAGGCGGAGGTGGAGGAGGAGGAGGAGGAGGTTGAAGAGGACGCTGAGGATGAAGAGAAGGAAGACAAGGAGAAAGAAAATGAAGAAGACGGAGGGTGTGTAGCTCGAGGGGGCGCGGTAGAGGAGGGGGAGGAGGAGGAGGAGGGGGAGGAGGAGGAGGAGGAGGAGGAAGAAGAGGAGGAGGAGATGAAGAATAAGCAGCAGTAGCAACGGACGAAGAAGAAGAAGAAGAAGAAGAAGAAGAAGAAGAAGAAGAAGAAGAAGAAGAAGAAGAAGAAGAAGAAGAAGAAGAAGAAGAAGAAGAAGAGAAACAACACAACAACAACAACAACAACAACAACAACAACAACAACAAGGAGAACAAGAAGAAATGTGAAACTTGTGGTTTAAATTTGGTAAAAGCAAGACTGAAAAGACAAGGATGCAGAACAGAATAAAGGTTAACTTTCCACGTGTAGAAAAAATGAGTGTCGTAAGAAAAAAGGAAGAAACAAAATAGAATATCGGGGAAATATAAAAGCTTGTCGCCGCATAAATCTAGCAGAGATATAAATTTATAAAGCTGAGAGCTATAAATTAGGGGATATTTGGATTTATGCTTATGTGGTTTATCTCGCCTTGTGCAATAATTTTAATGTGCGGTTTCTTCAATTAGTTTATCGCCGTCATCTTTATCTGCGGGCGTTTGATATGAAATAATATATACGGTTTAGTCTTAATACCCCGGGTTGCATAAACCGGCAAAGTGAGTGGACGAGAGGTAAAGAATGAGAAATTGGTCTACGAGGAGACACAGAATTTGTTAGCGAGTTAGTGAAAAATTGGCCTGAAGCAGTCATCCACGCAAGATGTGTGAAGTGACTTTAAGAAAATCGTGAAACTGCCGGACACTTAACAAGGAAGAAATCATTTCTGGTAGTCATTTTCATCATAGAGAGGAGATGAGGAGGAGAGTGAGGGGGAGGGTGGCAAGTCTCATTTGTCCGGCGCTCGTGCGTAGACTTGCGTTCGTTTGTTTAGAACCAATTTCGGTAATGGTCGCCGGGAGCTGAGAAAAAAGTTTGCCCAAATGGCCAGCAAGCATCGTTAGATCACTACTGACATTTGCAAATTACAGTAGCGAGGGTAGAGTGGCTAGAATTGAATGAAGGAGTGTGGGGCGAGGTTAAGAGCGGAGGAAGCGATCATTTACCGAGGAATAAGGGAGGGCCATTTTCTCGGTTTCTGAGGACAGTTTGAATTATATGCTCTTTATTTGGCTTCTCTTTATTCAGTTCTCTTATCATGGCGTCTTTTAAGGGCCGGTTAATCTTTTCTGTTTGTGAAAATGTTCTCTTATGATTCCCATTTATCTCCCTTTCTTCCCAGGAGCCCGCGCGAGAAAATGGCCGCCAGCGCTTGTAATATTTGTATACAAATGACCTTGGTGGACGTTAGAGCTGTTGGGGCATCGATGGCTTTAATGTGAGCGATTCACAGCCAATTCGAATTATTTTCTGGCGGAGGAGAGCCACTTACCTCATTGAGAGATGGAAGCCGTTTATTCAGACGTCAAGCCCGAGACAACTGCACTCAAATGCCGGCGTTATTCAGATACACGAACGCTCTCTCGCGCGCGTAAACTTATATACATTCATATTCTAATATATACACATATCCAATTACATAGACAGTCAGGTGTCTTTCGTGGTGAGTGGCCATGACGCCTGCTCAGCGTTCTGAAGTTGGCAGGTTCGGTTCTGAACTGCGTGGTAAATATCCCAAGTGATTAGCTAATCCAGTTAAACGTTAGTTACATATCCTTTTTTATAGTACGTCGCATTCAACCCCAGCATTATTGTTACTGTTTGTGATTTCTTGGCAAGTTTACGTTCAGTAGTTTGCCATTGCTTTCTGAACAACCGGTACCCATACCATTTCAAAAAATAACCATCTCATGACGGTCTGCTGAAAAAACACCCGCAGCTGTGTTTCCAACGCGGCATGCGGGATTATGAACTGCGTCCGTAACCCCCTTGCCACGAAAACAAATCCAGTGTTGAAGAATTATATATCGCCAAATGCGACCTCCTAGTATTTGGACAGAAGGACGATATATCGCCAATTAAGTATCGTTGTGTTATTTGTTTTCTTTCATGATATCTTTCGCAGTTTCAATGCTCACTGAACTAAATGTACATTATAATCATCATCATCTTGTACCATGCTGATAAGTGTGGGCTGTCATGTGTCACCATCTTAAACAATTACCAGAGTCGTGGATCAGCTCCCTGTTCTTGTCTCGACCATGCCATGTGGTCAAAGCATCCAGGTATTTCCTTCTCTGCCTTCCCCTTGGTTTTTCGCAATCAAACTTGCCAGTTGTCACCAGGTTTTCAAGGTCCATTTAGTTACTTGTATTCGTGTTCTAGTACAGCTCACAATCTACTTCTCGTTTTCTGGTGATTCATTCATTGTCCTTTAAAGCTTTACTGCAATTCCCCTTATGCTAGTGTTAATCATTGCCCATTCCCATAAACTGTTACTAAATGTTTCACGTCTCCTCTTCGTTGCCTGTCAAGATTTTGTGTATTTTTTACAACATGTCATCATACGCGCATATCGTTTCTAATACATATCCAGCCTACAACAATGATACAGATGGGTAACTTTTAAATTTACATTTTCATGTAGTATTTTACATGAAGTTGTGTCGGTTTGTGTTTGTTTATTCTGTGCTGACGAAGGCTTTGGCCGCAACGTCCATTTTGTTACTTGTTCTCGTGTTCTAGTACAGCCCACAATCTACTTCTCGTTTTATGGTGATTCATTCATTATAGAAAAATTAAAAAGCTTAATAGGACAAAGGGAATAACAGAATTTATGGGAATCTCATTACATGAAACTCATAAATGGACACTCTCCCGCTGTTTATGCTTCACCTCGTCACCGCAAGAGACAAGAGGAACAAGATGGGACGAGATGAGACCCATATAGGGGTATGCAAATGAAAACCTTACAAAATGTGCTAGCAATTACAACAACCATGTCATTGCCTTGTAAACCTGTAATATTGGTTTTAAGGATGTAAAGTGTGTGTAGAAGATGACATCACGGTTCATACGAACACGGTGACGTCATAAGGACAGTTTAAAGATGGTCGACCCACTTTTGACATGCACCAAAGGGGAGCAGCTTTCTGTTATCCGTGTTTTGATCAGTGAAGGAGTGAAACCTATAGAAATTCATCGGCGAATGCTAGTCCAGTATGGTGATGCATGCCTGTTAGTCCATCAAGTGTATGAGTGGAGTAGGAAGTTTCAAAACGACGTGACTTATGTTATAGACTGTTCACGACCGGTTCAGGCACACCGAGTAGTGACCCCTGAGTCGATTGCAGCTGTTGCAGGCCTCGTACAGGAAAACCGCCGGATGACTGTGAGTGACATTGCCGCACATTTTAACATCAGTCATGTTCAGCACACCACATCATCCATGATATGCTAGAGTACCACAAAGTGTCTTAAAGTCGCTTAAAAGTCGACAGAATCGACTTCATTGCACCGGGGTTATATCCCATATGGCTTAGTCTCTTTCCACAGCGCGGAAAACGTCGCACAAAGCACGAACTCCTTAGCTCCAGCGATGACCCCCAGGAGTCTCCGACAAAAAATGCACTTGTGAACCAAAGGACGCGGCCGGAAATCAAACCCACAACCTTCGGAGCCCAGGTTAGACGGCTTGACCACTTCGCCACGAAGACTCCGCAAAGTGTCTGCAAGGTGGGTGCCACTGCAGCTTACTCCAGAATTGAAACAACTACACATTGACACGTGTCATGAACTTTTGCAGTGCGTTGAAGCTGAAAGTGATGGTTTCCTATCAAGAATAGTTACTGGAGAAGAAACCTTGGTTCACTACCATGAGCCGGAAACGAAGAGAACGAGCAAGCAATGGCGTCGTCCCTCCTCAGCGAAACTAAGGAAGTTTCGCACGCAGCCATCTACAGGGAAAGATGCTGAGTGGTCATGACAGTTTGGGGAGAATAATAATGAAGGGGTATATGCCCCGGAAGAGAGGAAGAGGAAGGCCAAAGAGAAGATGGGTGCAGGATGTGGTGGATGATCTCCAGATGTTTGTATCGGACGCTGGACATCTTGCTTATGAGCGAGAGGTTTTCCGGACGGTTGTTATGGGAGCGAGGTTCTGCACAGTACATGCTACTGAATGAACGAACGAACGAACGAAATACGAACGAACGAACGAACGAACGAACGAATGAATGAATGAATGAATGAAATGAGTGTGTACTGTAACTCCTTTGTTCCTCTTCTATGAACACCAGCCATCACTTGTGAATGTATTTATATGCTGTCTAATAGTTTCAAAGAGTGCCCAACAATTGCTATTTCTGTGACCTACGTGTACCACATAGTAACCGTCCAATCATTTCTCTTTTGAAAATGTTCATTAATATATTGGACACAACGTTACAGTCTGATATATTTGTGTATTTGTTACGTGACCTATGTTTCGTGTAATATAAAATTCGGTGATTTATGGTACTATTTAAATGGATATTAGATACGAATTCTGCCCATAGTCAACATGTCATCGTCTTGCTCGTGTCTAGATATCTGAGCTCGGGCTCACACAGGCAACAATAACTCCATTCGCTATGAGATCGAACATTTATTGTATTTCAATATACAGTTGGCGCAATGGGTTAACAATCCCGCGCTATATTACATATCACAGATCGTAAACATCAAACACATAGTTATCATACAACAGTCTAGCACACTATCTAGCCTATGTCTATATATCTATGAATATCTATTGAGTCCCTCTCAGGCAGGCCCTGTTGCCTCTCTCAAGTCCGTCTGTCCTCTGCCGGTCCACACGTGTCCCAATCCGACACGGGTGGTAACTCTGTCCGAGTTCCTCGTGGACCCCGCAATAGGCGGGCCACATCAGTGTCCACGGAACCCTGGACTCATTGACCAGTCCTTCTAGAAGGCTCTAGATTACTCGGGCGCTGAGTGACTCTCTTCTGTCCCTTGGGCTGGAGTTGCAGCCCCTTCGTAAATATCTCTAAAGGTGAGGCGGTGACAGGATTCCCCCCGCTCCCCTGATATGATGGTTTGTTATAGGGTAATTAGATCTGTTCTAATTCTGTCACCGAATCACATAAAGTTGGTGTTTGTAGTTTGGTGGACAGTAACCTGGTAACCTACATACTGGTATTAAAACTCATGTATTCTCCCATACACCACTTCTCTGATTTGGTGAAGAGATCACTCTGTCTCCTGTGTCCTTAAAATGCTTATCAGACCGAAGTTACGTGACGTTTTAGTAGTTGTATTTACAACCCGCCCTTCTCATAGTACCCAACTGGTACCCAGACAATTAACCTCTGTATTAAAGAGAGTTAACAAGACCGAAGTCCTGGCTAATTAAGTACACCTTCAAATCTTGATCTGTGGGTGCATTTCAATACACTTTTACTCTCGTATGTTGTATAATACTAAATATGTAGTTACGTTGTTATTTCCTCCCCTCAGACTACATGTGTCCCTGTTGGCTTGTTAGTGTGTTGACTAATAAGTTGCTGTTGTAATAAAGTGCATGTACTTTAAATTGATAGTGTTGAGTTTTAAGTTTTGTAGTGTATGCTGAATGTGTGGCGTATTTCCAAGCGTCACGAGTTGGGATAACCTCAATCATGAATTACTCCACTGTGTGCAATACATGATCAGGTATTCCAAGTAGTGGTGCTTAGATGTATCCTAACTCCTAAACTAAGTATATTAAACTAACTGCTAAGCTAAGTATATTACTAACTAACTACTAAACGTGTAACAACAATTTACACAAGTCATGCACTTTTACATGAAAGACGCAGACAAATTAAAATAAATACGTTTTGCGTACAATTTGTCCGCTAGGTATATCGTTCTCTCATTTAATCCATTCACGCAGTCATTCACTCACCTTTCATTCAAAATAGTATTTGGTTAAAATATATAATTAAAGTTGAGGTAAGTGTTATTGCCCTTAGAAAAAATGGGCTAGGCGATATTTGCCCTTTAAGAAAATACGTACTTTTTGTACGATGACTCAAAAATGGTTTATAATTTACACAGAGACAATTGTATAGGACGGTTCTTTAACCTATGAATGGAACCGCCTGTAATATTATAGTAGAATATGTACAAATTACAGGTTAGCACATTTTATATACATCATTAATGCAAATATAATACATATTTAATACTAACGTAATTAATTAATTAAGTAAATAAATCCAACGATGATGTGCGTGTTGTCCTCCTGTTGTTAGCGTGTTATGCCATGAATGTCAAAGTTAGTATGGCTGTCTCTTGAGTGTTGTAGTCGGTGTCGTTCTGTTTCGGCTGTTTGCAAAGTTTCGTAGCAACAGCAAGTATGGATTGTTCTCAATGTCCCGTATGAAATATTACAGTATTCAGAGTCAGTTCACTGTGTGTTTGGTTGAAACACAGTTAATGTTTCTTGGTGGGATCGTTCTAGAGCTTAGGCACTTGATAGTATAGCTTTCACAATATAGCTCTTATTATAGCTCTTGAAGTCTCATGTTTCGTGGGTGTTGTAAGTAACCTATTCACAGAGAGTTCTCTAGCAGGTGTAGAGTTACACTGTTATATGCAACAGACTAAAAGTATCACAGTTTCTAGTATGGCGAATGGTCGATGTGTTAAGAGTTATTCTACTGGCGCATTCGTTTGCCGTGATAAAAGGTCAGCCATAATGTTATCTGTGCCTCTGATATGGCGGATTTCGAAGTCGAAATCTTGAAGTAGAAGACACCATCTTTTCAAACGATGGTTTTTGGGTGACCCATGGTTAAGGACCAATAATGGCGAACTGTCTGTGAGAACAACAAAGTGACTACCCAAGAGGAATTTAGATAATCTCAATATACAAAACAATAGGCTTAAAGCCTCCAATTCCACTGTGGCATACCGAGTCTCTGCCTTCTTTAGTTTGCGGCTTACGTAGAGAATTGGGTGTCTCACTCCATCCACTTCCTGCATTAAACAGCCTCCTATCGCGATAGCACTCGCATCTGTGGTCAAAATAAAGGGTAAATTTATGTTGGGTAATCGTAAGACTGGTGGATTAGAAAAAATATGTTTCAATCTACACATTGCATCATCTAAGCTGGTACTTTTACACATTTTCGATGGATGATCTTTAGTTAACATATCAGAAAAGACTGAGGTAAGTTCTGCCCAATGTGGAATAAATTTAGAATAATAGTTAATAAGACCTAGTAAACTTCTAATTTGTTTCTTTGTGGTAGGAACTTCTAGATTAAGAATCTTGGAAACAATTTTCTCATCTGTCAACAATTTGCCTTCAGAAATTCTATGACCAAGGAAGTCTATTTGTCTATAGCCTAATTCAACCTTGGAAGGTTTTATAGTAAGTCCAAAAAGAGAGATTTGGTTGAAGACTTGTTTGAGGGTAAGTAAGTGAGAAGTCATATTAGAAGAATGGATGCATATATCATCAATATAGGCTACCACATCTTTAATTCCGTGTAATAACAATCTGGTTAATCTAACAAAGGTGGCCGGTGCGTTCTTCAGGCCAAATGGAAGATACAGCCATTCGTACAAACCAAGGGGTGTTGCGAATGCTGTTATATGTCTACAAGAAGGGTGTAGTGGTACTTGCCAATATCCTTTCGCTAAATCTGTCTTGGAAAATAAGGATGATTGAGCCATATTTAAAATAAGATCTTCACAGCTGTTCATTGGCTCTGCATCCGTCGTTGTTCTTGTATTCAATACTCTATAGTCGATGCACAAACGGATTGTCTGGTCTTTCTTTTTCACCAGGACAATCGGTGAAGAATATTCAGACATCGATTTTTGAATTATGCCATTCTTCTCTAAATCTAAAATTTCTTTATCTAAATTTGCTCTGTAATGGAGAGGAATAGAATATGGTCTACATTTGACCGGTCTCAGATCTGTCAGCACAATTGAATGTGTTATTTTATCAGTGCATCCAGGTTTATTAGAAAAGATAGATTTATATTCGTCAAGGAGAGTCAAAATGTCTTGTCGCTGTTGTTGTGTCAATGTGTCAGAGATATGAATGTCATTTATACTCCCGTCGTCAGTCATAATTGGTACAGGGATTTCAGTATTGTCAACGTCTGTCTGATTTATCACAGATGCTACTGTTTGTAAATTGTCTTCAATGTCATTGTCGTCGTCGTCAAGATCAATCGTTGTCAATATGTCGTCAAATTTGTCGTCGTTGTCGATATCACAGATTGTCGGTAATGTCCATATGTCTTCGTCGTTTTCGTCGTCGTAAGAGTGTGTCGTTAACGATGCTTCATTTGTCGGGGTGTCATTCCGTTGGGAAATTGTCGTTTCGTCTTCGTCACCAGTTTGTTGCGTCTGTTCACTTGTCTCAATGTCTTGTCTAGCATAGTATGGTTTCAACATATTTACATGGAATATTTTCAACTTTCCATTTAAAGAGATTTCGTAATCAACTTCCGAAATTCTTCTAATAACTTTAAAAGGTCCCTGCCAAGAGGTTGACAGTAAATCTCTTTTGTCAGGTAGCAGTAACAAAATATCCTGACCTGGATTTAGTACAATTGTTTTTGCACCTATGTTGGCGTACTGCCTGTATTTAAAACCTTTCTCCTGTAGTGATGTTCTGGCCAATATACAGGAACGTATGATTTTGTCTCTGGTGTCAGTGACTAAATCATAGGTCGAAATGGGAAGTTGGATATCTACAGGTTGTGATATGATCTCTTTATAAATGTTGAGAGGTCCTCTTGGGTTCGCTCCGTACATCAATTCGAAGGGAGAGAACCCTGTGCTTGAGTGCGGGACTTCTCTATATGCGAACAGCACCGTTGGGAGAAGTATGTCCCAATCGGCTGGATTTTCAGCTGTCACTTTGGATAGCATATGTTTCAGGTCCCCATTTAGTTTCTCGCAGATACCATTTGCGGCCGGTCGATAGGGACTGGTGAAACACTGCTTGATGCCTAGTAACTTAGTTACTGATTGGGTGGCATTCGATATGAACTGGGTTCCTCTATCAGAAATTATTTTCTCCGGGAAGCCAAAACGGGACGCTCAGTCTGAGTCCGCTGGTATAAATTAAGAGTGTGAACACTCCAACGAAGGTCACCAAACTTTAGGTATAAAGTCTTTTGGAATATGCATGTATATTCCTACTGAAACCATCAAGCTTTACTCAGAAAGCTACAGAGGTGGTTGACGACTCCATGAGAGCAGAATGCCCCCACATTCAATAGAGCTGTGCTTGTCCAAGAGAAAAATTCTGTTGATTCTTGTGGGAGAACAGTTGTGGACTGTTCATGCGACTGATTTCAGCAGTGCCAACATCTGGGGCCATCCATAGAAGTACCTTTCCCTTGTTTGTCTGGAAGAGGGGACATCAGAAATCCATCCCACCAGTGTGTCCCACCAGCAGCAGAGCGCTGGACATCCATATTCAATCCCCACCGGTGGCACCATCACCTGAGATCATCGAGGGGGATGTTTCCCTTATTGTGCATCAGTTCACCATGTCCGTTTGAAGTGACAGATGACAATGTTACCTGTGGTGATAAGAAAATCCTTTCCTTATAGGCGGAAGCAGAGGAGTTAATACTAGCGTGTTCGTCCATGTTCATGATGTCATGGGTGGACATATTGAGTGTTGCGGGTCGAGTGAACAGTGATTTCCTATATTTCCCCCGTGCATAGAACATTTAGAAGCGACACATAATAGACATTCAGTGAGAAGAAATAGCATCCAGCGAGAATCATCGAGCAGTGAATGAACTGATTTCCTATATTTCCCCTGTGCATAAGACAATTCAAAAGAGACACATAATAATTGGAGGAAACGATATCCAGTGAGCATCATCAGACAGAAACATTCGTTATATATTTCTGCGACACACTTTATGGACAAATAATTAATTACTAGTTAATTATTTTGTGTCATGCAATATTAATTCGAATTAGGAATCCCCACGCACAGAAAGTGAGTCTAAGACGCCATGTCTTCCAGCATGTTTGTTTTGCTTTGTTTTGTTTCCCATGTACAGGTATTTTCCTACCCCGCTTCATTTGGGTACCATGGTGACAACTGAGAAATTACTGACTCATCCCATGGAACTGGTGGATGCGGCTGGCTGAAGCGGGGCTACCAGAATCAGACCGGGAAAACAAAAACTGGGTTTGCCTGCATAGTCATGGGAATTATATTTTTTTTTTTCAGTGGCAGGGATGTCTACATCTTGGTTTGCAGGTGATCTAGTGGATAGCATGCATGTTATTCCGGTCATTGTTGTTTTTGGGTTACAAGTAGGGATTGTAAATTTAAGGGGATGTCTGTGTGAAATTGTTTTTGGTGCCCCTACGTATTGCATCCATGGAGCTAAGTGTTGATGTTGATGTCAGGGTTGCTAGTTTATTGTGTATGCAGACTGCATATTCTTTATGGCTACTCATAAGATATGGTATTATCTTTTGTCAGGGACTGATCTTTTAAAATTGTCACTGATGTATGTTTTTAAGGCAGGTTCAGAAAATATAACTGGTAACAATTTTATGCTGAGAGGTTTAAGTCCCATGATGAAACCCCCTTAATTGATTGTTTACTTAAATAGCCCTAGTGTTTTGTCTAAACCCTAAGGGTCTAGAGTATTCGACGAGGGACCGTCGAAAAATTGGGGGTGTGATGTGTAATCGTCTGGCGCGATACATGATGATAATAATGTTACCAGTACCAGCATCCCTTGCAGTGCCCTGGGGTATGATGGGAAGCCGCTCTGGAAGCGAGGATAAATAGAGGCGCGTGTCAGTTTCCCGGTCTCTCCAAACCAGACAACCTTGGCCGAAGGAGCGATGATGTAGATCGCTGTAGTATAGAATAGGGAGGCCCAGTCACTGGACCAGAGCAGGGAGTCACAAATGCCTCTAGATTTGACCATGACTGGCTTGTGTGGCCCACACACGAGGACCGAGGAAATCCATCAAAATAACTGGCAATTTGTAAGCCCACTCTTGGTGAGTTAAATTTATTTAGATAGCTTAATTAAAGATAGGATAGTGGTGCCTTTGCTAGTTTCCAACTGGGAGCTCCAAACTTAACATCCACAGGTTTGAGGTACGATTCGGTGTAGTTCGGTTTATAGTGTTACCTAGAATGAGGCAATCTTCTGTTCCTAAGTGAATAAAAATTAGTATTTATTTTCACAAGTAAAATGGCGACGATCGGCAGAATGACAACAACATGGGTTCGCCTCAATTAGTAACTGTAAAAGTGCTACTCTGCAGATTGGCAGGGATGTAGTAAGAAAACTAATACCAGGGGTATTCAGTGACGATGCAGGAGAAAGGTTGATCTCATATGATGGTGTGTATATTTGTAGGTTTTTAGATTTAATATAGCAGACAGCGCAGTGCCAGTACGAATTGGAAGTAATCAAGTATCGATACTGTACTGTGTTTGGTAGTTCTATAGAATTTGATAGGTCCAGAATTCAATACAGTAGGCAAAATATGTAGTATCATAGTCCAGAGTAGAGGAGGATGTATTGTTCTGTAAAGTCTGTGTTCTGACAAGAGGAAAATACAGAGCACTAGAATAAAATATGAGGAAATAATGGTTGTGGCTGTTTACAACAGTGAAGAGGAAAATATGGAGCACTGTAGTATAAAATATTAGGTTATGTTAATTCTATTTGGGTGGTATTCCTGTATGAAGGTGGCCAGATTAGGTGTGCAGGATATATATAATATATGCCATTATTATAGTAGCATGGTGAGGTTGAAGATAACAGTAGATTGAATGGCCTGGGGTAACCAGGGCTGTTCCAGGTGGACTGTACAGTCAGTAAGAGGGAGGCAAAGTACATAACTGGGTGGTTATACCAGTCTGGTCTAGAATGAGGAACATGAAGTTGAACTGGAAACATGGTACGGATGTGTTTATGTAACTTCCCACAACAAAGGGGAAGGCCGGTGTCTTTATATTATAATATATTGAGGTAGTGAGATGCCTCATGTGTAAGGGAAAGTAAAGGGTGCCAGGGGATGAGAGACACCTCCATTATGTTATATTGTGTGTTTGAAGTCAGATGACTTATCACGACTCAAGAACACCAAACCTATAGTGATTGCTGGCGTACGAAGGTGTAGAGTGGCACGGTGAAAGTAATAGATATATGGTGCTTGATGACAATGTATGTTATGTTCTTCTAGATAAATGGAGCTATGGTAATAATTATTCATGACTGGGTGTGGTGATGAAGGTGCCAGGTTGAACACTACACATGATAGGGTGGTTTATGATTATAATAGTGTTCATGGGGATAATGATCTGTGTTGCTCAGGTTGGACACATGTGAACTCAGTAAGAATAATCTCCTGACCAGCAAGAGGTTCTGAATAAGGCACCCATAATGAATCTGGGGTATTATTGAGAGCTTTGTCATGGTGAGGGTGACCATGTAGTGATGTCAGCTAAGATGATTGTGATTGTGGTGATGGCTATGGTGAGAGCGATCATTTGATGATTGTGATGGTTTTATGTGGTGTTATATGTCTGAGTTGTTGGCAGTGACTTATGTTATAACCTGTGTCCTGATTGTTGCTGGTGTTATGTGTAGAACTGTACTTCTGGTATAGGGATGTTGTCTAGTTGTGATCAGTACAATGACACATCTAGTTGGTGATGTCATGTTGAATCGCATATCCTGTCTGCTTGATTGCTGTTGGTGCATTGGACTGTATTTATGTCCTGTATGTACATGTTCAAATGGTATTGTCCTGTTAGAGTCGTGGTACACCGGTGTAGCTGAGTTGTGTTCGGTGTTGATTTTGACTAGTTGATGAGTGTTGCTGTGTAACATTGGCATTTATGAGTGGTATTCTCAGCCTGTGGTGTTGGGGATGAGAAGTTGTGTTGTGTCAGAGATCTGTAGGTAATGACCCCCCTGAACTGAGAGTGTTCAAGAAGTAAATATTGAGTTAGATGAGAAGCCAGGAAAGGCTGCGAGCATTGTGACGAGGGATGATCCGCCCTCACATTAAGATTGTCCCATGATATGGTGGTGGCTGTTGCATTAATTGTGGGCCCAATCACTCCGAAGGATGCTGTAGAGCGTGTGTGCTCTGTTTATATTTTATGTGGAGTATATCCTATAACCTATCCATGTCATTGTTGTCCAGTTGAAGTATCATGTGGTTGGTGTGAACTTACACAGTCCATGTCTATGTTTGTGCCACAAGGACACTGTTTGCATACACCGTTGCTGTAGTTGTTGTCCTGTGAAGTCCATGTGTTGATGCAAATAATGATGCTTTGACGATTATTAATTAGATGTTGTACCTTGTCATGCATTGCAGGTAGTGACCTCTGGCCATGTTTGTGGTTTGTAGAGCAAACTTGAGCCCCGGCTCTGGTTAATGTCGTAGGCCGCTCACATCCCCCTTTTTTTTATACCCCTTCGTATACCTGTTTATGCCACTATATCTCTGCTGTTAGGGTTATAGTTTTGTTACTCGTTAAGTTATGGTTTTTCGCTGTATCTGGTCCCAGTCGACTTATGTGATGCGGGTGTCTTGTGTGGGTATTGAGGGTGCCCTTCGACTCAACTGAACATGATTGAGGTCTCACTGTCATTTAGAGACCGCCCCTGTAGTCAGTGCTAGGCAGCAGTTATCTCTGTGGGATTTCAGATTCCCATTTCTGTATGTACCAACTGTCCATGAGTCCTGAGATGATTACAATAGAGAGTCCATACCTGCTGTTATGTTGTTGTTTACGTTGAGGCTCTGTTGTTGCCATGTCCTTGTTGGTTTGTGGAGATGGGTACCTAGTCATGTGCATAGCGATGTTAGGCAGCAGTGATTACTGTGGGAACATAGGTTCCCATTTCTGTATATGTCAGTTATGTGACATGTCAAGATGCCTGTTTGTCCCTGAATCATGCAGTTCTGCCAATAAAAACCTAATTTTGTTGTTCTTAATTTGTTCTGTTTAGTCTGTAGTTTGTTGTGTAGACTCATTGATCCTGTTACAGTCCAGCAGTGTAATCTTCTGTCTGGGGTGTACAACAGTACATCCCCTGCCCTAAGAACTCCTGGAATCTTCTGTCTTAATTCTACCCCTTTTCTTGTTAACAGAGGAGGATATACACAGTGCTCTTTCTCTATTTCTTCTTATTGTCCTTTTCTTCTCTGGCCCATTAAAAAGTCAGTGTTGCGCTTCTTTGTCTTTGAGCACTTAAGTATAGGAAATTACATCTTCCTGTCCTTGATATTCCACCTCCTATGACATATCTATGAATATCTATTGAGTCCCTCTCAGGCAGGCCCTGTTGCCTCTCTCAAGTCCGTCTGTCCTCTGCCGGTCCACACGTGTCCCAATCCGACACGGGTGGTAACTCTGTCCGAGTTCCTCGTGGACCCCGCAATAGGCGGGCCACATCAGTGTCCACGGAACCCTGGACTCATTGACCAGTCCTTCTAGAAGGCTCTAGATTACTCGGGCGCTGAGTGACTCTCTTCTGTCCCTTGGGCTGGAGTTGCAGCCCCTTCGTAAATATCTCTAAAGGTGAGGCGGTGACAAACACTTGTGGGTTTATGTGGATTATAGATTTGGCCAATGATGACATAGTTGTGCGATCATTTGGATAATAGATCTGGTCCAGTAGTTCCCAAGTTTTTCAAGCAGATGGCCATATCTACTATTTTCGGTAGTTAAGCGGGACACTACGTTATAAAATTATAAAAGTCGTGCAATATCATTCTTACCTTTCTTAACTTTCGTCAACAAAATTCTAAAACTTTAAGGGCGGTCAGTGTCAGTACTACAATGCGGTCATCTTTTGGTTCAAAATCAAAAGTTCATTTAACAATAAATTTTAAATCAGTTTCGAAAATCCCTATTAATGTACTTAATTTACAATTGTAATTGTTCTTCATAACCAGTTACATAAGTTCAGATGCCAGTTTATGAATGTCTGGGCACAAATCTGTGGTGCCCTAAGTCAGAAGCGCAGCTAGGTTATTGTAGGTGAGTCTGGAACGTTTTTTTTTTTATAACGGTCATTGCGGAAAATAACTTCTCGCATCTGTAAGTCGAACCAAAACGACAGATGTATCTCTGGGCGAATGAATGCAAGTGTTCAAATTGTTCGACAGGCAATAGTCGCCAGAATTAAAACATACGATCAGCTGAAGGTGAAGCAGGCAGCTCCAGAAATTTGCATGTTTTGCTGTAATTGACAGAGCTTGGCATCAGGAAATACGAACGGACTTATGAAGAGGGCAACACTATCTTCCTCTATTGTGAACTCTTGAAATCTCGACTGAAAGATATGCAGACGATTTTCAACTTTTACTTTGTACTGTAACAAGTCACATTTCTGTTCAACCACAAGCGTCTTCAGAGTTGGAAACGCCTCTAAAATCCCTTCAGTCAGCTGTCCGATAAACAGTCGTTGTCTTATATTACATGAAGAATTGTAATCGCCCAAATTTGTGAATAGTTTATTTTGTCCCTGGATTCTCGCATTTAAAGAGTTGAAATGAGATGTGGTGTCCACCAAAAATGCCAGGTCATTAAGCCAGTAATCATTCAGCAGTCTTTCCCGTTCTGTAGGCAATTCATTTATTTTAGACAGAAACAGATAGACATTATTTATCAGTGCCCAGAAACGTGACAGAACTTTCCCTTTAGATAGGCATTTGACATCACAGTGTAACAGTAGCTCACTGTATTCCTCGTTCAGGTCTGATAGAAATTGTCTGAACTGACTTTTTTTCAGCGCCTTACCTCGCGTGACACATTCTGACAGCTGGCGGGCCACAAGTGGCCCGAGGGCTGTGATTTGGGAACGTCTGGTCTACATCTAATCACCCTAGTCAAATGAACCTTTTCATTACATCTTTGTAGGACAGGTTCGTTGATTTTTTTATTTGTTTTTTTATTTTTGTCTGTCCGTGGTATTCTTTGCATTTTCCGCAGAAACCATATTTTTACTGCCATTAGATGTTTTTCAGCATGTCTACTCATTCATTGTCCAGGTTTTAAAAGTGCAGATTCTATGTATCACTTCAACACACATTGATGTGATAAACGCTCTCTGGGATAAGAAAGCGAATGCAAGTGAACAGAAAGTGTATCCATAACTGGAGAGACTTTTCACAAAGAATAGAGTAGAGATATTTTAATCAGATCGCTATAGGATGTTAAATCTTGGTGGCGGTCAGGGCATATGTGGAAATGTTCCGAATAATGATGATGTCGACCCCGCCCCTCCCCGCCCCACCCCGAAAGCAAGTATTGGCCATGTAGTATAAATTCACTAACGTGTAAAGGTCGGCATGGCCGTATGGATAGGAACGCGTCTTCTTAAACATCCGGTGTGCTGATGCCGAGGTAAGGGGTTCATTCCCATACACCGGATAGTTGGACTAAAGTGTTGACCTCTCGTCCTTGACTTGGGGACGTAAATTACAAGTACACCTTGAATTTGGAGTGAGTTCGCTTAATGGCGATGGACACTGTTAATAGGGAAAGCTAACTCACACGCAAAATTCAGCCCAGCACTACTAGAAGGTGTGTGCTGGACTACGCTTGAGTTCAAAACTAGCGAGTGGAAAAGAAAACACAGAAAAAATAACGTATATTCATTGTTATCATCTACTGTAGTGTATGCATAGAAATAACGTGAACAATTGCAGAATGGCATCTCAATATTGCATTCAAGGGACACGTCTATATATATATATATATATATATATATATATATATATATATATATATATATATATATATATATATATATATATATATTGTTAGTTCCCTTCCACAAACACGTATATTGTGCATTATGTGAAAGGGAAACAACTATGTTAATTTACTGTTTTATAAAATAAGAACATTATGAATTTATTTAATTACACATAAATTATGCGTGCCTGATTTCACGACCGCTGTATCAACTTCTTTGCAGATTCAACAACTACATATAATAGTAGAAAATGTCGAGCTTTGGGCAAGAGGTAATTTTGCCTGTTAATTAATATATCGCAACAAGATTATTTCACAGGACTGGAAACACGACTCTGCTATTATTGGTTTCAATGTAATTGCTGATTTAGAGTTTCTTTTATTGTTTGGCAGGCACGCATGTGCTTTAGTGAAACAAGCATATTTGTGCACACATTACCATCTTTGGTTCTCTTACTGCATTGTCATTAAGACTAAAATACAGTAGTGCAACTGATCTGCCCATGACCCCAAATAGAAGCTGTCATCCGAAGTGACAAAACAGAATCCCAAATCACTAACTGCTGGGCATCGGTGGACCACAATAGGCTAGAAGGATCATACTGGGATTAAGATGCCTCAAACAATAACAAACAACATGCGACGTGTGCAAAATCCTGTCTAGGGTATCTCCCAGTGTGATCCTCTCTAAATCCGGACTGTTGTCCACTGAACAGACCTGCCACATTGACAGGTTGGTGTCTGATAGGAGCTACATTGCGCTCCTGTCAGAGATAAGCTAATTGTTGCTCGTGTATTAAACGTGGTCCTGATTATCATGAGTCAAAAGGATTCCGAAAGGCTTGCAGTCTGCGTCGAGATGTTGTGGGAGAATAAATGCTATAGATCAGTAGTTTCCAAGCTTTTCAAGCAGAAGGTCATATCTACTATTTTCTGTAGTTAAGCGGGCCACAACGCTATAAAATTATAAAAGTTGTGCAATATCATTCTTACATTTCTTGCCTTTCGTCCACAAAATTCTAAAACTTCAAAGGCAGTCAGTGTCAGTCATACACTGCGGTAATTTGTTTGGTTTAAAATCAAAAGTTCATTTAACAATTCATTTCAAATCAGTTTCGAAAATCGCTATTATTGTAATTAATTTACAATTGTAACTGTTCTTCATAACCAGTTACTTAAGTTTAGATGCCAGTTTATCAATGTCTGGGCACAAATCGGTCGTGCCCAAAGTCATAAGCACTAGCTAGGTTACTATCGGTGAGTCTGGAAAGTTGCTTGTTTTGTTTTTTTATAACGATCATTGCAGAAAATGTACTTCTCGCACCTGTAAGTCGAACCAAAACGACAAATGTATCTCTGGGCGAATGAACGCAAGTGTTCAGATTGTTCGACAGGTTATAGTTGCCAGAATGAAATCATATGATCAGCTGAAGGTGAAGCAGGCAGCTCCAGAAATTTACATCTCAGTGCAGAATAGCATTTCAAATCAATTACTTCGTGCTTAAGGTTTTGCTGTAATTGACAGAGCTCGGCATCAGGAAATATGAACGGATTTATGAAGAGGGCAACATTATCCTCCTCTATTGTGAACTCTTGAAATCTCGACTGAAAGATATCCAGAAGACTTTCAACTGTTACTTTACACTGTAACAAGTCATATTTTTTTTCCACCATAAGCGTCTTCAGAACTGGACACGCCTCTAAAGTCCCATCAGTCAGCTGTCCGATAAACAGTCAGTCTAGTCAATTGAAGATATTCATTATGTCCTTGTAGGACTGGCTCGTTGATTTTTCTGTCTGTCCATGGTATTCTTTGCATTTTCCGCAGAAACCACATTTTCGCTGCCATTAGATGTTTTTCAGCATGTCTACTCATTCATTGTCCAGGTTTCAAAAGTGCAGATTGTATGTATCACTTCAACACACATTGATGTGATAAACTCTCTCTGGAATAAGAAAGCGAATGCAAGTGAACATAAAGTGTATGCATAACTGGAGAGATTTTTCACAATGAATAGAGTGGAGATTTTTAATCAGGTTGCTATAGGATGTTAAATCTTGATGGCCGTCATGGCATATGTTTAAATATACCGAATAATGATGATGTGGACCCCCCCCCCCCCTGAAAAAAGTATTGTCATGTAGTATAGAATAAGTAACGTGTGGAGGTCGGCATGGCCGTATGGATAGGAACGCGTGTTCTTAAACATCCGGTGTGCTGATGCCGAGGTAAGGGGTTCAATCCCTACACCGGACAGCTGGACTAAAATGTTGACCTCTCGTCCTTGACTTGGGGACGTAAATTACAAGTACTCCCTGAATTCGGAGTGAGTTCGCCTATGGCGATGGACCTGTTAATATTGAAAGCTAATTCACACGCAACATTCAGCCCAGCACTACTAGAAGGTGTCTGCTGGACTACGCTTGAGTTCAAAACTAGCGAGTGGAAAAGAAAACACAGAAAAAATAACGTATATTCATTGTTATCATCTACTGTAGTGTATGCATAGAAATAACGTGAACAATTGCAGAATGGCATCTCAATATTGCATTCAAGGGACACGTGTATATATTATATATATATATATATATATATATATATATATATATATATATATATATATATATATATATATATATATATATATATATTGTTAGTTCCCTTCCACAAACACGTATATTGTGCATTATGTGAAAGGGAAACAACTATGTTAATTTACTGTTTTATAAAATAAGAACATTTTGAATTTATTTAATTACACATAAATTATGCGTGATTGATTTCACCACCGCTGTATCAACTTCTTTGCAGATTCAGCAACTACATATAATAGTAGAAAATGTCGAGCTTAGGCAAAACGTAATTTTGTCTGTTAATTAATATATCGCAACAAGATTATTTCACAGGACTGGAAACACGACTCTGCTATTATTGGTTTCAATGTAATTGCTGATTTAGAGTTTCTTTTATTGTTTGGCAGGCACGCATGTGCTTTAGTGAAACAAGCATATTTGTGCACACATTACCATCTTTGGTTCTCTTACTGCATTGTCATTAAGACTAAATGCAGTAGTGCAACTGATCTGCCCATGACCCCAAACAGAAGCTGTCATCCGAAGTGACAAAACAGAATCCCAAATCACTAACTGCTGGGCATCGGTGGACCACAATAGGCTAGAAGGATCATACTGGGATTAAGATGCCTCAAACAATAACAAACAACATGCGACGTGTGCAAAATCCTGTCTAGGGTATCTCCCAGTGTGATCCTCTCTAAATCCGGACTGTTGTCCACTGAACAGACCTGCCACATTGACAGGTTGGTGTCTGATAGGAGCTACATTGCGCTCCTGTCAGAGATAAGCTAATTGTTGCTCGTGTATTAAACGTGGTCCTGATTATCATGAGTCAAAAGGATGCCGAAAGGCTTGCAGTCTGCGTCGAGATGTTGTGGGAGAATAAATGCTATAGATCAGTAGTTTCCAAGCTTTTCAAGCAGAAGGCCATATCTACTATTTTCTGTAGTTAAGCGGGCCACAACGCTATAAAATTATAAAAGTTGTGCAATATCATTCTTACCTTTCTTGCCTTTCGTCCACAAAATTCTAAAACTTCAAAGGCAGTCAGTGTCAGTCATACACTGCGGTAATTGTTTGGTTTAAAATCAAAAGTTCATTTAACAATTCATTTCAAATCAGTTTCGAAATCGCTATTATTGTAATTAATTTACAATTGTAACTGTTCTTCATAACCAGTTACTTAAGTTTAGATGCCAGTTTATCAATGTCTGGGCACAAATCGGTCGTGCCCAAAGTCATAAGCATAGCTAGGTTACTATCGGTGAGCCTGGAAAGTTGCTTGTTTTGTTTTTTTATAACGATCATTGCAGAAAATGTCTTCTCGCACCTGTAAGTCGAACCAAAACGACAAATGTATCTCTGGGCGAATGAACGCAAGTGTTCAGATTGTTCGACAGGTTATAGTTGCCAGAATGAAATCATATGATCAGCTGAAGGCTCCCCCATGAGATTTCTCATGTAGATCATTGCCCAGTCCTCCAATGGTATTTTCTGAGTCTTAAGTTGGAATTCTATATTCTCAGTCCATGCACTAATTGAATCCCCTACGCTATATGGTTTGATAAGGCCTTTATATTTACTAAACTTATTCTGTTCTTCTTGGCTCTTTTGTTTGCTAGAGGCTATCTGTATGTTTGAGTCTACCTCCATTTCCTTCATTTTTAATTTAGTTTCTGAATCTATCTGTATTTGCTTCTGTTTGGTGGCTTCTTCTGCTTGTTTGTTGACATGATCTAAATCTAGCTGTTTTTGTTTGGTGGCATGATCTAAATATAGCTGTTTCTGTTTGGTGGCTTCCTCGACTTCTTTCAGCTCTTTTTGATGCTGCCTTTCTAATGCTCTTTCGTCTCTCTCTAGAGCAGCTTTCTTTTATGTTCGAGCTAATTCTTCTTTGTATCTTTGATCTACCCACTTTTCTAATTTTTCTCCAGTATGGCCCATTTCCTTGCCTGCCTGGATACAATCATTTAACGACGCCATTTTGTGGCTTTATGTTAGTTAATAATGATATCACAGTAGTTTTACACAATGGTTTGTAGTTATGTGTTAGTAATTTACAATTTCACTGAAAAAAAGATGCATGATTAACATAGTGTATATCAAAATATTTCGAAAATATACTCATCTATTTCTTTGGAAAATACGGCTCTTGGGATGTTCCACCGCTTTCTTCCGACACATAAAAATGATCGACTTGAGAACACAACGGATGCTTCTGTTTAATAGAGCATCAATACTTTAGAGACATGTATATGTTGTAAATACATGTTTATATTTCATGCGGCTAATGAATGAAAAATGTGATTTAGATAATGATAAATGATGTTAATGAATGAATGTTATGATAGTCAGAATGATTGTCATGATTCGTAAGATGATTCGTCATATGACAGTCAATGTCGTCTTGTCTTCACTTTCTATCTTGTTTGGTATGACTACGTTCTAAGGCTTCCGTTCAGTAGCTAATATATCTACTTTGTACGAAAATAAATTATTTTGCACAAATATTTAACTGAATATGATGAATGGTGACATTGATGGCTGTATCACACAAAATGAAATGTACACGATGGTTTGCTTGACAATATAAATTCATAATTGTATACATTTTCATTACTTTCAATAGAATACCACACTTTCTTCAATTTTCGTAAACTAACACAATTTGTAACTTAAACTTCCTTCATTGTGGTTCAAGCTCCACAAATGGCATGATATTAATTACCACGTAGTACTGGTGTTAATCACTCACGTTATTCACAAAACGAAATTATTTCTGCCATTGTATGCAAAATAATTTACATTAGTTTTAGATAATTTCACACGGAAATAATGTCGAATGGTGCTTGTTGACGTTGGTTCAGGAATTTCTGATACCAATTGCCTGTTGACGTTGGTTCAGGGACTTCTGACACCAATTGGGGTCCTGCCTGTCAGCTACTTGCTTGCGACAGGTCTTTCAGGACTCCCCTACTTTTGCACCGCACGAAATAATAACTCGTGTCATTTGCAAAAGGAATGCAATTTATTTAGAGCTGGTAATTCACAAGCTCTGAGAGCGGCATACTTCATTGACATTAAACAACTTGGTACGTTACATAGATGTAATGAAGTGGTGAGAATGATACTATTAATCACTAACTGAATCTAAAGCCTAATATTAACTATTGTCTAGAAACTTATAGCATTCGTAAGGAACACGTCTACTCTCTAGTCGTCTCAGTCCCGTCTGTCCTCTCGCTACACATTCCGTGTTCAAACACGGACGCTGTATCCTCCGTGCATTAGCGAGTCTTGCCCGTTAACTTGAGTAACCGGGTACTCCACGGTTACTCGTAGAGGCAAGCTTCCCAATGTCTTGGGGAAGCCCTCGCTCAAACTGTACTCAACGCTCCCTTGGTTGACACACGTGTGTCCCCTTGTGAAGCTATTTATAGCGCTGGTGTCTCTCCTGTCTGGTGTCTCCCTACTAGACTTTGTCTTAACTCGATTACTTATATTCTTAACTCTCTAAACACTTATTGGAGATTTTGACAGTCATAGTAGACTCCCCTATTTCCGACACATCACTACAACCAACTTTCCATCTTGTGTACCAACGTATGAGCTAACAACATCACATAATCAACATAACATAGAAAAGCATTATATTTATGTACCCGCAGGTCTCTTAATATCTTCAATAACACACAAACTATGTCACTTTGCTAATAATGGTCCATGAATAAATGTCTAGGCGCTGCATTGCCTCTTTCTTCCATCAACTATCTGGAGAGTTTGTGTACCGACAATATAACAGGTGGTTCTTTTCTTGCCTCCACCATCCTCTGATTCCTGTCAATGCTGTGTCTACCCTTCATGTACCCGTGCCTCATGTTTCCTATATCTTTAAAACATCTGTTTGCTAATCCTAAGCCTGGTTAACTAATGTCGTTAATACTCTTTTGAACTGCCTTAACATTGCTATCTGCATATTGTACCGTTACACTGGAGTCTCTGTTTAGTCTGACCTCTTTATTAAATCCTAGCCAATATACCTAGCATCCTGCTCTCTGCTGCTTACGCCTTACTCCTATGTGCCCTGCCCATGCCCTATCCTGAGCTGTTCTTGTATATCGGTCTCTATGTGCTAACGGTACTACTATTTGCCCACGTGCAGTTCCGTCATCTGAAAACCGGCGAGTGAGAACATTGTTCTTCCTTTCGAAGCACCATCTACCCTTCTTTGATTGTCTATGTTCTACTTTACTACACCCTTAGACACATTTGTCCAGAGTAGTATCTTGTCTCTGGGAGTCACTAAAGCTATGTTTGAGATCCATTATCACCTGCTCAGCTGTCCTATCCTTGTCCTCAGTCCACTTCACGTGCCCCTTCTACTTCAGCTATACTCTCTAATTTAGGTTTTCTTTTGGTAACTACCTCGTTACTACTTAAACTATGTTTCTGGTCCCAATAAACTATTTCTTATTCTGTACAATCTATAACTCCTGGCACATTTCCGATGATCAGATCCGCCACTGGTGAGTCCAGAACACACGCTGTCACTCTTCCTGTGATATATGGTGTTTTCACTGTTATCACGGCTACTGGGTAGAATTCTACTGTCCCATTAAATGTTATGCATCTAATATTTTTCCCTGTATAATCCGAGGGATGTACTAAGCTCTTTCTAACTCCGATGGACGTACATCCGGAATCACTAATTGTTAACGCTGGCCTAACATTAACGAATCCATGGTGCAGTTTCAGACTTCCTCCTTCATGCACTGCTGATCCTGCTTTAACTATGTGACCACACATTAAGACCGGCTGATCGTCTATTTCAAAAAGAGGTTTACATCCACTACAATTTTCATTATTGAATGTCTCGATCACTTGCGCTGCATTTGCATGCTCTGTTTTTCCCATCGTACACTCATAGCTAACGTACCTTGTCCCGCCACATTTTTTATTATTCGTTGGTACACTGGCTGGTTGCACATCACACTCTGCAGCCTTGTGTCTCCAGCTCCCACATTTCCAACATCCCGTATAACTATTTGAACGTTTCTGGAAAGTCCCCCTCTTGTATGGGTAACGTCCTGCTCTGCCAAAATGGTTGCCACGGAAACCATTGTCTTTAGGCTCTTGTTCCTCATATCTTTGTGTTAAATCTACACTTTTTGATCTTGGTCTTATCTCTGGATTCTGGTCTTGTTTTGTATACGCTGCAGAGACTATTTCCTCACTCATTTGTCTACCAATAGAACTATTTGGATATGCAGTCATGTAATTTTGCCCTAACTGAGACATTGTGTCTATGTCCTTTGGTTTACGTTCTTCAAAGAAAGCCACTAAATTAGTATTGCATGAAGATAATACTTTGTCTCTTAACATTAAATCCACTAATCTATTAAAATCTTTTCCAACCTCTGCCAGCTCCATCCATTTATTAAATGTGTTCTTTACTGTATTGACAACATCTGTAAAGTCCTGATTTGTCCCTGGCCCTAATTGTTTGAACTTTGTTCTGTATCCATGCTCAGTTAGTTGGAACTTTGTAAGCAAATGTGGACGCAAAATAGTGTAATTGTTTCTTTCTTCCAAAGGTAAATAAAATATGGTATCAAGGGCCTTACGCGTCAGAAACTAGCCCAGCCGCATCGCATATTCTCCTTCTGGGATGCCTAGAGTTTTCGCAGATGCTTGAAATCTGTCAAGATAAGATTCAAGGTTGTCTCGGTCCGTAAAGTATGGCAGTTTTAGTCTCTGTGACGACTGCGAAGGTCTTCTGCTTTCCTCACTTTGACCCTTCGATGATAGTTCTAATTTTCTGAGTGAAATTTCTGCTTCCATCTTAATTTTCTCTTTCTCGATTTCCACCGCATTTGTTTGTTTTAACTTTTTAAGTTTTAGTTTCACTTGTGTCTCTCTATCTTCCTGTAGACGCTTTTTTTCCATTTAAGCTAACTTTACTTCCTGTAGACGTTTTTGTTGTTCCATTTCTAGTTTCATTTGTGTCTCTCTCTCTCTATTCCTGTAGACGTTTGGTTTCGAGTTCAGCCTGACTCTGATCTCTGTCAGCCTGTCTTTGTTCTCTTTCAGTCTGATTTTGTTCTTTTACTTCTGCATACTCCTGCAACTTTTTACCCTTCAGGCCTAACCTTTCACCTGCTTCAATATATTTCATTAAAGTAGGCATCTTGTACTTGTGGACACGTTGCTGTCTGTCCGCTAACTATAAATGTAAAGACTCTGCTACTAGTCTTTGTGTACCTTCCCTAAGTATACCACCACTAGTGTACGTAAATTCGTAGTACTAATAATATCACTCTGGACTCACCCAGTCACTCCACAAGCACTAGGTAGTGAGTGTGTATTTACCTATACTCCCTTATATATATATATATATATATATATATATATATATATATATATATATATATATATATATATATATATATATATATATATATATATTGGCACCTTGCCGTCTTGACAGACGATAGTTTGTGCTTTAAAAAGGCATAATAACTTTTACCTATGGCGGTAGCGAATGTGACTGATAAGGCCAATTTGCGCTGTAAATGTCCGTTCACAGTGGGTGCATGTGAACACGTGGTCATTTCCACCATCATGCACCATCTTACGTCTCAAACGCTCGGTGTGTGACTTATCTGCAATAATTTTCTCCTTTGTCTTTATTCCATTTCTGATGTTTGCCCTCCATGCAACACGTTCAGCGGCGACTTGCTCCCAATGTGCATTATCAATGCTTGTATCAATCATGTCCCGCTTACACACATCTTTGTATCGTAGTAGAGGCCGACCCTGAGATCTCTTACCCATCTGTAATTCACCAAAAAAGATATCCTTTGGTATTCTACCATCATCCATCCTCCTAAGATGTCCTATCCATCTAAGTCTACGAAGACTGAACATGGAATAAACTGTCACACAACCTGATCTTTCCAATACTTCAGTATTTGTGATTTTGTCTTGCCACTTAATACCAAGAATTCTTCGCAGACACCGCATATGAAAGCTGTTTAAATTGTTCTCTTGGTGTGAGTAAGTTGTCCAGGTTTCACTGCCATAGAGAAGAGTACTAAGGACACAGGCTTGATAGACAAGGACTTTTGTTTTGGCAGTAAGCTTCCTGTTCTCCCAGACTCTTTTTCTTAACCTGTTCATTGTTGTTGCTGCCTTACAAATCCGGATGTTGATTTCCTGATCTAGGGATAATTTGCTATTTACTACTGATCCTAGATATGTAAAATGATCTACTATCTCTAGTTAGGCGTCGTCAATAAAGATTGATGGCACCCCATGTGCACCTTGTGACATAATCTGTGTCTTCTTTTTGCTAATTGTTAAACCAAATTCAGAACAAGCATCGGAGAATGCAGATAGTAGACATTGCAATTCTTCCTCAGAGTGGGTCGTAACTGCAGCATCATCTGCAAAAAGCAACTCTCTGATCAGTACCCTCCTAATTTTGGTCTTAGCCTTCAATCTCTAAGCATTGTAAAGGTCGCCATCTGAGCGTGAGTGAATGTATATACCACCATCCTGATCACGAAAGGCATATTTCAGTAGAAGTGAAAAGTATATTCCAAAGAGAGTGGGAGCTAGTACACAACCTTGCTTAACTCCACTCTTGATTTCAAATTCTTCAGAAGTTGCACCTTCAAACTTGATTATACCCTTCATGCCTGTGTGGAACGATTCCACAATGGACAGAAGAGTTGGTGGGCAGCCAATCTTCTTTAGTGCTTTGAACAGACCCTCACGACTGACCAAATCGAATGACTTTGTGAGGTTAATGAAGGCAATAAATAGTGGTTGATTCTGTTCACGGCATTTTTCTTGCATTTGCCGTAATGAGAATATCATATCAATGGTAGACCGGTACTGTCGAAAGGCACACTGTGATTCGGGATAGACTTGATCTCCTATTACTTGAAGCCTGCGCAGAACAATTCTGGCAAATACTTTTCAACCAATACGCAGAAGTGAGATACCCCTATAGTTGTTGCAGTCGCTCCGATCGCCCTTGTTCTTGTTCAGTGTTATGATGCTTGAATCTTTGAAATCCTATGGGACTTGTCCTTCTCGCCAGCATAGCTCTATTAGCTGGTGGATCTGTATAGTTAGTGTGTCTTGCCCACTCCTGATAACCTCTATTGGAATCCCATCCTTACCTGGAGCCTTCCCAGATTCAAGTTCATTTATAGCACACTAAACTTCTGTTATGGTGAGAAGTGTGTCCAGGTGGTCGAGAGTTGGTAGATCCTCCATGGCGTTGAGGGCATCATCCGCTAGTTTGGTCTCACTTGAGTAAAGCTCCAAATAGTGCTCTACCCATCTGTCCATCTGCTGTTTCTTATCAGTGATGATTTCTCCAGTTAAGGTTTTCAATGGTGCACTTCTTTTGATCACAGGACCACAGGCTTTCTTTATTCCTTCATACATGCTTCTTATGTTTCCCTTATCACTTGCAATTTGAATGGACTCACATAACTTGATCCAATAATCATTTGCACACTGCCTAGCAGCCTTTTGCACATCCTTCCTAGCTTGCCTTAGCTCACTCAGAGTGTTACGAGTTGGTCTTTCCTTGTTTCTTAAGAGAGCTTTCTTCTTCTTATCAATCAGGGGCTGCAGAGTCTCGCTGTTTGCCGCAAACCAGTCCTGCCTCTTATGATCCACAGTGCCGTAAACCCCTACGGCAGTTTTATAAAGAGTTTCCTTAATTTGACCCCACTTTTCATTTACTGTACAATTTTCTGGTGTATCAGTGAAAGCGTCTTCAAGCTGCTGTTGAAACTGAGAGCACTTTTCAGGATCGTGAGTGTTAATAATATTAATCATGGGGCTAGATTTGTGTTTTGCTGTGTAGATTCTCTTTGGTCTCAGTCTAACCCTTGCAACAACCAAAGAATGATCCGTATCACATTCAACACTGTGGTAACTTCGAGTCAATGATATATGGTTCAGATGTTGCCTCCGTGTGATGATGAAGTCCAGCTGGTGCCAATGGTCGGATCTTGGATGTCTCCATGTTACCTTATGCATCTCTTTTGTTTTGAAAAAGGAGTTTGTAATACATAGGTCATTACTGGTGCAATGCTCCAGCAGCCTTTGCCAATTTTCATTCATGCGACCGATGTTGTATTTTCCAAGGCACACTGGCCATGAACTCGAGTCCTTGCCCACACGAGCATTGAAATCACCGAGCATATAAATGTAGTCAGATTTTGGAACTGCCTTGATCACGGAGTCTAACTCCTCATAGAACGAATCCTTCACATCATCAGAGGAATCGAGTGTCGGTGCATATGCAGTAATAATAGTGGTAAACCCACAAGAGGTTGCTAAGCGCAGGGATAATAGTCTTTCATTTCCTCCTGCTGGAATTTCAGTCATTCCCAGTAGCGAATTCTTCACTGCAAAACCCACACCGTGTTGCATTTTTTTCTGCCTGCCCTCTATCCTTCCAGAAAAAGGTGTAATTGTTTTCCCTGAGTGACCCTTCCTCAGCGAGGCGAGTCTCCTGCAAGCCAGCAATATCAATGTTAAGACGATTGAGTTCGGCATCAATCACAGCCGTTTTTCTCACATTGTCAATATTGGTCAAGTCAGTGGAAAATCCTGGACACATGGTTCTCACGTTCCAGGTTGTAAGCCGTAGCTTGAGGTGTTTTTTTTTATTTTTGTTTGTACCTGGTGCATTGGTTTTACAGCCTGCGATTCAGATTTTGTCCTAGCCCCAAGCACCCATTGAAGCAGGCATGCTGTGGCGGATCAGCACCCAATTGGCCGGGGGCTGCCCAGCTTGAGGCGGGCGGTAGCTGATCAGTGACACCTGAAGGTGTCTCCCACCGTCAGAGGCAACGCGTGGCGCCCCATGTCTACGCCAACTGACAAGGACTTATAACCCGTAACAGTTGCCTCTCGCTTTCATTCCGAGACCAGTTAAGAGCCGCCAACCAAGGCTTATGGCCTGGTCTGCCCTTCCATGACATTTTGTCTTTAGCTTGCATTTCCTCGCATCAGGGTAAGGCTTGTACCCTCTCAATTGCGCTTTTCCGCCCGAAGCCGTTGGCACAATGTGGGGTGTCAGGTTTGGTAAGCGCCGCCCACCGTTCGGCGCTAACAGAAAGCAGATAGTACCGTCTACTGTTATACGGTAGCTCAGTCATATCTGACTAAGACCTGACTTATATATATATATATATATATATATATATATATATATATATATATATATATATATATATATATATATATATATATATATATCATGTGCCATGCCGGAAAGCGTGGGCGGTCATGATTCGCCATTTCACTCGATCACCAGAGTCGTGGATCAGCTCAGTGTTCCTGTCTCGTCCATGCCATGTGGCCAAGCCATCCAGGTATATATATATATATATATATATATATATATATATATATATATATATATATATATATATATATATATATATATATATATATATATGACACCTAGTTTCATAAAGTCTCTGGATATATTGTTACACATACGTATATATATACATATACAAACGAATGAATGATAACAATAAGTGATGTCTATAAACGTTAGACGCACAAACCTAGTACACGGAGACGGTGATCACAAAGAAATAAACCACTGTAACATCCACAAGCTTGTGTGAGACGACCACAGTGCGCGTAATATATATATATATATATATATATATATATATATATATATATATATATATATATATATATATATATATATATATATATATATATATATATATATATATATATATATAAATAAACTGAAACCGACAACTAGACAGTAGAAATGACGAAAGATCACACTAATAACATATATCCAAAGAAAACAAATATCATATGTAAATATTATGAAAGTAAAGAAAAGCACTCTTAATTAACAATATACACAACTCTGACGTCATACACAGCAGCTCTAGATATTGGTTAGGACCCCAATGCCAATGCACGACCACGCTAACTTTTTAGCGTTGTCCTTACAAAAATATCGTAAGAACCACATTTTGTAAAGCCTTTCCTGATTTAGATAGAGATTGCAAAAAATGCCTATCCAACAACTACATGTAATAACATATACATATCTAGATACACAAACGATAACGACAGCCAGAACGATGAGAGCAAACAAAATGTCAAAATGGCTGGTCGACAATACTGTACTTATTAGCCAGTCACAAAAGTTCTTAATTTGTTAGAAATAATTTCCAATAATATCCTGGAAATGTCTGTTGGTTAAAATTAATGCTCCGAAATGTCTACGACGCTAAATCGCAACAGAAAATGTTCTTTTTGTTGTTACTTTCCCTGGACGTGGTGACAACACAGTAACAATCCAAACGTCTTGTCTCAACCCAGTCCGTAACGTTACTATAATTTGGTTGCGGAGATGGTCCCTTGTTGTATCATATATGTGATAGATTCACGTTTAAAGACAAAGTTCCACAATCAAAATGGCAGCAAATGTCCACCGCTTTAACTCTGTACAGTCAGTTCTTTTTGGCAACTTATGCGACCGCGCTTGCGGTGATGAGACGTAATCATTCGTTGTAAAAATGTTTGCTCATGACACGGTAACGATAACAGAAGTATTTCAACAAAGACGAACAATAAAGTCTAGTTTTCATTCAAAACAACTTGTTTTGTTCATTCACGATTCACCTTTGCGCCACATGAGTCATCTTGACAACAACAGGCCGAGGAAATTTCCTGAGTACATTCACTCCATTCACACCCCGACTCACAATGTTACCTCAATTTCTTTTTTATCACCGTCAGTGGAAAAAATCCTCAGTAACTTCTTACTGGTAAACAGCCTTGACTTCTGCCCCAACACGGCTGACTCTTTTAACTCCGTGGAAAATCACACTTTACACCGACCTCACCCCGCTGACCACTGCTGAGGTTTTATTTTTATTTTTAACCATTACACACACCACCTCTGGCTGCGGTAGGGGTACTGCTCCTACCCCCGTCGGTCACCCATCCGGCGAAACCGCAACTATCACATTCTGTGTATTCTACACATCCATGTACATCTCCCCTTCCCGAGAGTTCACTGTTCTCAGTACTTTACCTGTACTGTCTGCTGGCGCCCCGTCTTTTGACCTATAAACGCATACGCCTGTCGTCTCAACCCGACAGTTTTGTCTGTGGTGCTAGGTGTTTGTGACTAGTGACCAACCCGTCACCGTAACACACTGTCCCCATTGATCTGTGTCGTGTCTTCTCAACGCGCGCTGTTTTTGACGTGCCGTGGTGGCCTTTCGTGAACTGTCTGCTAGCTTGAGTATTCACTCTCGTCTGTCTGTGTTAATTATCTGGCGCACACACAAAAGAGTTCCCATTAATGTCTTAAAGCCACAATATCCAAACTGTCAAGGCTTTGTTTGTTTGTTTGATCGAACGTAGTCACCAGATAATAACTCCTCTATAAGCAACGAGCAAACAGATATCTCAATATATCATCGTGGACCTTGACCGAATGTAGCCGACAGAAAATCTTTACTAAGCGACAAGCTCCCAGATATCTCATAATGACAACACTGTCTATATTGCAAAGGGTGTCTTGACCGGAGAGCCCTCAGATATCTCACGATGTTCTTAATGATCATCGAGTGAGATGGTAGTTGTCTAGGTTACAATGCTCCTTGTAAGTCACTCTAGAGTGTAAGTTGAGCTATCCACCTGTCTCACAATATAACTCGACTCTGCTATTATCGGTTTCAATGTAATTTGATGTTTGCACGTCATTTTCTATTGTTTGACAGGCATGCATGTGCTTTAGTGAAACAAGCATATTTGTGCGACTATTACCATCTTTGGTTCTCGTACTGCATTTTCATTAAGACTAATGTGCAGTGGTTGCAATTTCTCACGATGTTCTTAATGATCATCGAGTGAGATGGTCGTTGTCTAGGTTACAATGCTCCTTGTATGTCACTCTGGAGTGTACGTTGAGCTATCCACCTGTCTCACAATATAACTCACCCCCGCAGTACACATCCACCAGTCAGTTAACAAGATTGAGTTGGCGCACATAATCTTTTAATGCAGAAGAAACACGGACACACGTAACATATTTCCATATCCAGAAAACAATATAATCCACATAATATATATATATATATATATATATATATATATATATATATATATATATATATATATATATATATATATATATATCGTCCTCACAACTCAACACGCACACATCACTGCCTTCTCGAGGCCTGCTTAATCTCGAATTCACAAAACAGTTATCCAGCTACTATCCACGGCTGGACCTCACACAATACGCCCCACACACTGGGTCTAAGCCTCTGCTAACTATCCGACCCTCTCTAGGGCTAGGCTTCAATACACTATACTTGCTGATAACCGGGCTCAGTCTTTAATCCTTCGTCTCAGAATTCCCATCACTGAAAACCCACAGGGCACTGTTCTATCACTAAGTCCCCTATCATTCACTTTGCAGACCACGGACCTATACTTCTCTGGTCCTGACACTCAACTGTCCGAAGCGATCCGACCCTCAGTCGGTCTTAGCTTCACCTCCCCGACCACCGACCAGTTCGGAGTCCAAACATCCACTGTCCTCTCAAGTCTCCGGACATCACACAACACTAAACTGTCTCTCCCCCATCCACCCTGGGGGGTCTGCACTCACCCTCACCATTATTGATTTTATGGCTGGTTGTTTATCTCGTAGTCCCGCTACAAAGGTCACCCACCTCAATGTCAATGACCCAGGCATATGTCACAATTGATCTGCCCACGACCCTCTACAGAAGCTGCCATCTGAAGTGACAAAACAGAATCCCAAATCACTAACAGGTGGGCATCGGTGGACCACAATGGGCTGGAAGGCTCATACTGGGATTAAGATGCCTCAAACAATAACAAACAACATGCGACGCGTGTAAAATCCTGTCGAGGGTAGCTCCCTTTGTGATCTTCTCTACAGCTGGACTGTTGTCGACTGAACAGACCTGACACATTGACAGGTTGGTGTCTGATCGGAGCTACATTGGTCTCCTGTCAGCGATAAGCTAATAGTGGCTCGTGTATTAAACGTGGTCCTGATAACCATGATCATAAACGCCAAGAGTCAAAAGGATTTCGAAAGGCTTGCAGTCTGCGTCGAGATGTTGTGGGAGAATAAATGCTACAGATCACTAGTTCCCAAGCTTTTCAAGCAGAGGGCCATATCTACTATTTTCGGTAGTTGAGCGGGCCACAACGATATAAAATTATTAAAGTCGTGCAATTTCATTCTTACCTTTCTTACCTTTCGTCTACAAAATTCTAAAACTTTAAAGGCAGTCAGTGTCAGTCATACACTGCGGTCATTATTTGGTTTAAAATCAAAAGTTCATTTAACAATACATTTTAAATCAGTTTCGAAAATCGCTATTATTGTAATTAATTTACAATTGTAACTGTTCTTCATGTACTCGGCTCGCTATGATGATGGAATTCCGCCAGAGGGCGAGGACTGTCTGACTGGTCTGGAACTCTGGGAGTCGTTCCGACCCCAGTATAAAAAGACATGCGCATGTGGAACCGGCCTTTTCCGTAGTCCACCACACCAAGTGACGAGGCGCCAATGCCTATTGTAAATGTGTTTAGTTAGACCCTGAAAGGTTTTGCAGTGGAAAGGCTAGAATTCTAGTTTTAGATTTTACATTTTCCTGGGTTGTTAGTGGACTAGAGGTTTTAGGTAAATTAGTTTTTAGTGGATTAGAAGTTTTTTTATGGATTTGTTGTTGGTGGATTAGTGTTTGGTAGATTTGAAGTTTTTACTGGATTAGAAGTTTTTGCTGTACTTAGGAATTTTGTTTGTTGGATTAGTGTTTTTGCTGTTTGATTTTTGCTGTATCCTAACTTCTTTGTTGATGCTACATGTCGTATATTATTGTGAAGTTTATAAGTTTAATAAACAAATGATGCTTGTGTTATTCTTACTTTGTTGTTTAGCTGATAGACTCTTATTATAGTCATTAGTGTTAGAACAGCCCTCGGAGTAATTCTTTGTCTGGAATTGGAGAATATTGTTCCAATTCCCTGTCGGCCTACCCTGGATTTTCTTAACCTTAATTCTTTTCTATTCTTGTTAACCGAGGACGGTGAGAGGGTCTTTCTCTTTATTCATTTTCTTCTTTGGCCCTACGCAGTCAGGGTTGCGCTCTTCTCCTCACATCACCGAAGCAGAAGTAAGTGGTCCTTGCTCCTGTTTTTACCTCTGTTTCATTCATAACCAGCTACTTAAGTTCAGATGCCAGTTTATCAATGTCTGGACACAAATCTGTCGTGCCCAAAGTCATAAGCGCAGCTAGGTTACTGTCGGTGAGTCTGGAAATTTGCTTGTTTCTTTTGTTATAACGATCGTTGCGGAAAATGACTGCTCACATCTGTATGTCGAACCAAAACGACAAATATATCTCTTATCAAATGAACGCAAGTGTTCAAATTGTTTGACATGCAATAGTCGCCAGAATGAAATCATATGATCAGCTGAAGGTGAAGCAGGCAGCTCCAGAAATTCACATCTCAGTTCAGCATTGCATTTCAAATCAATTACTTCGTGAAGGTTTTGCTGTAATTGACAGAGCTTGGCATCAGAAAATACGAACAGATTTATGAAGAGGGCAACATTATCCCCCTATATTGTGGACTCTTCAAATCTCGACTGAAAGATATCCAAAAGACTTTCAAATTTTACTTTGTACTGTAACAAGTCACATCTCTTTTCCAACACAAGAGTCTTCAGAGTTGGAAACGCCTCTCTAAAGTCCCTTCAGTCAGCAGTTTGATAAACAGTCGTAGTCTCATATTAACTGAAGAAATGCCATCGCACATATTTGTGATTTACTGGATCCTCGCATTTAAAGAGTTTAAATGAGACGTGTTGTCCACCGAAAATGCCATTTCATTAAGCCAGTCATTGTTCAGCAGACAAACCCCTTCTGTAGACAATTGATTTATTTCAGACAGAAACAGATAGACCTATTTTTCAGTGCCCAGAAACGTGACAGAACTTTCCTTTTAAATAGCCATCTGACATCACAGTATAACAGTAGCTCACTGTATTTCTCGTTCAGGTCTGATAGAAACTGTCTGAACTCACTCCTGTTCAGCCCCTTAACTCGCGTGCCACTTTCTGACAGCTGGCGGGCCACAAGTGTACCGCGGGCCTTCGTTTGGTCACCTCTAGTCTACTTCTACTCACTGTAGTCAATTGAAGATTTTCATTATGTCCTTGTAGGACTGGCTCGTAGAGTTTTCTGTCTGTCCATGGTATTCTTTGCATTTTCCGCAGAAACTCCATTTCCACTGCCATTAGATGTTTTTCAGCATGTCTACTCATTCATTGTCCAGGTTCCAAAAGTGCAGATTGTATGTATCACTTCAACACACATTGATATGATAAACGCTCTCTGGGATAAGAAAGCGAATGCAAGTGAACAGAAAGTGTATCCATAACTGGAGAGATTTTTCACACAGAATAGAGTGGAGATTTTTAATCAGATCGCTATAGGATGTTAAATCTTGATGGCCGTCAGGGCATATGTGGAAATGTCCCGAATAATGATGATGTCGACCCCTCCCCCCCCCCCCACCCACCCCGAAAAAGGTAGTGGCCATGTAGTGTAGAATAAGTAACGTGTAGAGGTCGGCATGGCCGTATGGATAGGAACGCTTGTTCTTAATCAGCAGGTGTGCTGATGGCGAGGTAAGAGTTTCAACCCCTACACCGGAAAGCTGGACTAAAATGTTGACCTCTCTTTCTTGAGTTGGGGACATAATTTACAAGTACCCCCTGAATTCGGAGTGAGTTCTCCTAATGGCATGGACACTGTTAATAGGGAAAGCTAATTCACACGCAAAATTCAGTCCAACACTACTAGAAGGTGTGTGCTGGACTACGATTGAGTTCAAAAGGAGCGAGTGAGAAAAAATAAAACACAAACAAACAACGTATATTCATTGTTATCATCTACAGTACAGTATGCATAGAAATAACGTGAACAATTGCAGAATGTCTTCTCAATATTGCATTAAAGGGACACGTCTATATATACTATCCATAGTTGTTTCCCTTTCATATAATACACATTTTGTGTATTTTGTCCAAGGGACACAACTATATTAATTTATTGTTTTAAATATATGAATATTGTGAATTTATTTAATTACACATAAATTATAGGTGTCTGATTTCACAACCGCTGCATCAACTTCTTTTCAGATTCAACAACTACATATAATAGTAAAAAATGTCTAGCATTAGACAAGACGTAATTTTGCGTGTTAATTAATATTTCACAACAAGATTATTTCACAGGACTGGAAACACGACTCTACTGTAATCGGTCACAATGTAAGTTGTTTAGGGAACATATATAGAATAATGTTTGACAGGCACACATGTGCTTTAATGAAACAATCATGTTTATTCCCCAATTACCATCTATGCCGTTCTCCTTGGCCTAGAGGTTAGCGACTGTCTCCGTAACCCGTTTATCCACGTGAGCAAACGTGGCTGCGCGAGAATCGGTAGCGGTTCTCGACGTGCCCGTTACTTACTAGATTTGTGAGCAGGCCGCTCAGAAAACAATGGCAAACTACTGGGCGTAATCTTGCCAAGAAATTAACAACTGCGGTAAAATGCTGGTGTTGACAGCGATGTCCTTTAATAGGATATTCATTCATTCATTCATTCATTCATTCATTCAGTAGCATGTCCTTTGCAGAACCTTGCTCCCATAACAACCTTCCGGAAAAACTCTCGATCATAAGCAAGATGTCCCGCGTCCGATACACCCATCTGGAGATCATCCAGATAACTATTCTTTCCTATTGTTTGATAGGCACCCATGTGCTTTAGTGGAACACGCATATTTGTGCACCAATTACCATCTTTGGGTCTCGTACTGAATTTTCACTAAGACTAAAGTTGAGTTAAGAACTGACATCACTGCAATCAGGACATTCCCATAAGTATTCAGTCCCCTCGTTCAACAGCCAGCGAAGAGTCATTCTACTAATCGTTCCCACCGCTATCTGATTAAAAGTTCTCCTGGTCTTCCCCTCTCAGTTTCGATATTTTTCCAGAACCCCTGCCGATACCCTGCAATCTCATTCTTTCCACATATGGGTTCTCAATCTGTTCCTCCGCCTTCTCCACCTGGTCGCACAAGCGCACGACCACCTCCCCCTTGTCCATAAAGTGCAGTAGTGCAATTGATCTGCCCATGACTCCCAACGGAGGCTGTCGTCTGAAGTGACAAAACAGAATCACAAATCACTAACAGGCGGGCATCGGTGGACCACAATGGGCTGGAAGGCTCATACTGGGATTAAGATGCCTCAAACAATAACAAACAACATACGACGCGTGCAAAATCCTGTCGAGGGTATCTCCCAGTGTGATCTTCTCTCTACAGCCGGACTATTGTCAACTGAACAGACCTGACACATTGACAGGTTGGTGTCTGATAGGAGCTACATTGGGCTCCTGTCAGCGATAAGCTAATAGTGGCTCGTGTATTAAACGTGGTCCTGATCGCCATGATCATTAACGCCAAGAGTCAAAAGGATTCGGAAAGACATGCAGTCTGCGTCGAGATGTTCTGGGGGAATAAATGCTATAGATCAGTAGTTCCCACGCTTTTCAAGCAGAGGACCATATCTACTATTTTCGGTAGTTAAGCGGGCCATAACGTTATAAAATTATAAAAGTCGTGCAATATCATTCTTACCTTTCTTACCTTTCGTCAACAAAATTATAACACTTTAAAGGCAGTCAGTGTCAGTACTACACTGTTGTCATTTTTAGGTGAAAATCAAAAGTTTATTTAACAATTCATTTTAAATCAGTTTCGAAAATCGATAATATTGTCATTAATTTACAATTGTAACTGTTCTTCATAACCAGTTACTTAAGTTCAGATGCCTGTTATCAATGTCTGGGCACAAATCTGCCGTGCCAAAAGTCATAAGCGCAGCTAGGTTGCTGTCGGTGAGTCTGGAAAGTTGCTTGTTTTTTTATAACGATCGTTGCGGAAAATGACTGCTCGCATCTGTATGTCGAACCAAAACGACAAATGTATCTCTGGGCGAATGAACGCAAGTGTTCAAATTGTTCCACAGGCAATAGTCGCCAGAATTAAATCATATGAACAGCTAGCTGAAGGGGGAGCAGGCAACTCCAGAAATTTACATCTCAGTTCAGCATTGAATTTCAAATCAATTATTTCGTGCTAAAGTTATTACTCTAATTGGCAGAGCTTGGCATTAAGAAATATGAACGGATTTATGAAGAGAGTAACATTATCCTCCTCTATTATGAACTCTTGAAATCTGGACTGAAATATCCAGACGACTTTCAACTGTTACTTTGCACTGTAACAAGTCATATTTCTTGTCCAACACAAGTGTCTTCAGAGTTGGAAACGCCTCTAAAGTCCCTTCAGTCAGCTGTCCGATAAACAGTCGTAGTCTCATATTAAATTAAGAAATGCCACAGCACAAATTTGTGAATAGTTGTTTTATTTCTCTTACTGGATCCTCGCATTTACAGAGTTTAAATGAGACGTGATGTCCACCGAAAATGCCATTTAATTAAGCCAGTCATCGTTAAGCAGACATACCCGTTCTGTAGGCAATTCATTTATTTCAGACAGAAACAGATAGACCTATTTTTCAGTGCCCAGAAACGTGACAGAACTTTCCTTTTAAATAGTCATCTGACATCACAGTGTAACAGTAGTTGACTGTATTTCTCGCCAAGGTCTGATAGAAACTGTCTGAACTTACGCCTGTTCAGCGGCTTACCTCGCGTGCCACTTTCTGACAGCTGGAGGGCCTCTAGTGGCCCGTGAGCCTTGGTTTGGGAACCTCTTGTCTACATCTAATCACTGTAGAAAATTGAATATTTTCATTATGTCCTTGTAGGACTGGCTCGTTGAGTTGTCTGTCTGTCAATGGTATTCTTTGCATTTTCCGCAGAAACCACATTTTCACTGCCAATTGATGTTTTTCAGCATGTCTACTCATTCATTTTCCATTGTTCAAAAGTGCAGATTCTATGCATCACTTCAACACACATTGATGTGATAAACGCTCTCTTGGATAAGAAAGCGAATGCAAATGAACAGAAAGTGTATCCATAACTGGAGAGATTTTTCACACAGAATAGAGTGGAAATTTTTAATTAGATCGCTATAGGATGTTAAATCTTGATGGCCGTCAGGGCATATGTGGAAATGTCCCGAATAATGATGATATTGACACCCCCCCCCCCCCTCTCGACAAAAGTATTGGCATGTAGTATAGAATAAGTAACGTGTAGAAGTCGGCATCGCCGTATGGGTAGGAACGCGTGTTCTTAAACATCCGGTATGCTGCTGCCGAGGTAAGGGTTTGAACCCCTACACCGGACAGCTGAACTAAAATGTTGACCTGTCGTCCTTGACTTGGGGATGTAAATTACAAGAACCCCCTGAGTAGTGTAAGTCGGGCTAAAGCCGCTCGTTTTGAGGTGCACATCTATATGCACCTCAAAGGGCGATAACTCATTATTTAAGTAGGTGTGGTCAGATTAGGTGTTGCGAAGTGACTCATCGGAGTGGGTGTGGTGGTCAGAGGGGGCGTGCGTGGTCTAGTGACCCCTTAATTTGTAGGTACGACATAAAACATACAACATAAAACATTTAAAATAACAAACGAGTCAAGTAAGGTATATAATGTTTTTTATTACACCATGTATAGACAAGCAATACAATGCATATTAAATAAGTAGTGGCGTAGTCGATATATTATCACTGTCAACCTTTCTTTTTATATACAGATATGACAGAGATGCACGATGTTGCTGATATGTATATACAGAAGAGTCTTGTGTCTTGAATACTATATTGGTTCCCCCACTTGGTGTTTGGGTGTTGAGTACTTCCAAAAAAGTGTCCTTGTTTAGATGAGTGTTGTGGTGTTTGGTCAGACATTTGGTGCTGATTGTATCATACTCTCCGACACAAATATACGTCTTACTACACAACGACACCATCCCCTCCCCTTCGTATTCTAGTTTAAAAAGACCAGGGGTTCTCTTTTCATAGGCTTTGATATCCACACAGTCCTGACAGGTAGTAATTCTATGAACAGGGCAGGCTTCAGACATGAACCACTGATTGTAGACTCTGTCATATTCTTCTCGTAGGTGTGGTCTAACTACTTCAGAGAGTGAGTCTGTGCTAAGGGCCAAATATAGAGAGTCAGTGTCCATTTCACAAAGCTGAAAGTCGTCTTTAGAGATAAATTTGTCTAGAAAATCATAGTAGAAAGCTAACATTCTTAATTTGGCATACTGGTAGACAAAGAAACCAATCTGTAGAGGTAGATCCCAGACAGTTTTCTTTTTTAGGGTTTCTACTTCGAAAAGATCAGTCTGTAATACCAGTCATGCTTTTGAACCTGGGGTTATTGAGTACTTTGGTCGTGTCTTTTCCGTGGCAGTAGGAGACCGTCGGTATGTTTGGCTTTATTAGTTAACGTTTTACCGTAAGCGGCGTTACCTAACAACTTCATCGTGTCGGCTGTAATACTCTCAGCTGGATTTTTGTCCCCTTGGCGACGGGCATTAGACACTGTTTCCCCAAATTGTTTAAAACAACTAATCCGGTCGATATTCTATTGTCTGGTAGATGTGAGTAACGACCAACCCATGGGCTAGATACCACTTTAAAAGAAGGGTGGCTAATAATATTTTCTTCCCGAAATAACTACCAATCAAAGTCCGTCGTGGGGTACTCAGTAGTTTATTTTTTTATGGCGTATTCTTGCATAAACTCCCCAATATCGTCCCTCGACACTTCTGTGTTCTTAAAAATAGGGGGCATTTCGGCAAAGGACTCTTGTAAAGCAGTCGGGGTCTCTATATCACACTTCACCAACCCGAAAAAATTATCACTTTTTACAGCCTCAATGATCTGGTTTTAACTCAAAGAACCCCAAGGAAGTTGTGAGGGTGGAAATGTTTCCCGCAAGAAACTATTTAATCAACGCAGCGCAACCCAAATATTGACAGATTTGCCTGTTGAACTCTGTTTTACTAAACTTATCGCCATGGTAATATTTACCACGTTTGGTCACGCCCACCGACTTGGCATACGATGACTGAAGAATTACTTCCCTACACAAAAACCCCATCTAATTTATTTAAAATTAATAACTAGGCTGGTAATGTTTTGTTATGTGTTTTCGTTACAAACTTGAGTGACAAGTACTTATCGACAAACATCGTAAATTTATACAAGAGACAATATCACAATTATAGTCATATTTCAAGCGAACGAAAGAAGAAGAAGAATCGACACATGATAATGATAGACCCAGACCGGTTACCGGCATGAAACATAATATATGCTTTTTGCGGATTTACAAAGTATCTATCTTCTTAGTTGTGCGTAAGCGAAAGACTTACCAAAAAGAAAATAAATAGTAGACAACGGTATGGTATTTTGATGAACAGCCGTTTATAAGCTTGCGAACGAATTTTAAAAAATAAAAAAAAATTCATCACTTTGAGGATTGAACCACTTTCCCCCGAAGACGAGTCGAGTGCTTTATCAACTACACTATTAATTCTGATAACGGTGATAACGACCCAAAAATACAACAGCAACCTTTCAAGTGTGACTGATGTCGGAGATGGTAAAAATAAGAATTACAGCTATTAACAAAACATATTTCTAGAACAGATTTATAAACATATACGGGTTAGTCAAATATAGAAATTACTCCCTTTATTATGTTTAAACACCAATAAAGTATTGTTTTCGGTTGTATAAAAAGACAGAATTTATATGTAAAATTGTGCTATGCCTACTTGGGGAAAATCAGATTTAGACAAAATGATTCAACTATCAGAAAAATGAACCATGTCATATTTAATAATACCATGTTTTAAGTATTTTAAAAGGTATTATAGCATAATAAAGCATACATATATATTTTTAAAAATTATTTATGTATGCAAAATCGGAACACCCAGGTGTGGTATGGCGCCTTAAATGTGTAATAAAATAACTTTTTATAGGTCAAAAGTATTAAAACTTATAGTGAAATGCAAGATTATGATGTCGTTGATATAAAACACCAATATTGATGTTGTTTTGTGTAATTTATAAGGAGATATTGATATTATAAACTCAGCATGTTGCACACTTTATGCTAATTTCGTTCCGTAGCGGGATTTTTCCGGGGGTCTTGTTGCCAAGTTTTCTCGGATGACCGCGCTTGTTAACAAAACACTGCGGGGTGTTTATTCGCCAGCCCAACCAAACTGAGGCTCGCAGTGAAGTGTAAGTGTTTTACTAACACGATAATCAGATTTAATTTTGATATCATCAGAATAAATCTAAATTTTGCCATGTTTTGAGTGAACGAATGGTTATAAGAACGACTTTCTTTTCACACTGTACAAAGCCACACTTGTTTATTTCTTTCGCGTGGGCACCACACAACACATATCTGTTTCTTTACCTTTTACAACGGGACACGTCAGCAACACGTGTGATACATTCATCACCAAATGGTGTAGGCATTCATGGCGCTGTCTTTGGTGTTCTGAAACCAACTTGCTGACACTGTCATCATCAAGGGCCGTGTTGTAGGCGTTCATGGCGCTGTCTTTTGTGTTCTGAAATCAACTTTGCTGACATACCATTACCATAATTTCTAATCTTGGTCTGCCACTCTTCCCCTCGATCTTTCCAGTTCTCACGATGTTCATGCGTCTCTTACATGAGCGAAGAAAGTTGTTTCTTTTCTAGTTTCATGTCGTTGTTAGTTACTCAGACAAGAAATTCACCTTACAAACCATCTGCTTCTAATTTCTTCTTTTGTTCATTACAACATTCACTCCCATACACCAAAACTATATAGCACTCTCTTACATTACTTTTTCATTTTCTAAAATTTTGTTTATCCTGTTCATTAATCTCTTGTACATCATCCATCTGATAATTGCCCCTAGGTAATTTATCCACTTGGTTAAGCATGTTTCTATGTCACATTTTGGTGTCATTAGAGAGGTTACCGACTTTTCTCCGTAATTTCATAAGTAACGTGACGACTGTGAGAATCAGTTCGAATCGCGTCGGTACCTTATGAGGGTATGTGAGCCGGCCGCTCAGAAAGCAAACAACTGAGTGTAAGCTTGCCTAGAAATCAGCTGAAAGACGTTGACAGCGATATCCTGTAAAGGATATGCAAAACATTTATTTACTTTCTTTGATACCATTATTAATATTTTCTTGATAGAGCACTCCATATTACTACAATGTCCAACAATTATAGATCTGTTGCATTATCTATCCCCCAAAACTGTATCAATATATCTTACAATTAGTATTTGTGACCTTTGTCTGGTTTCTCATATGATAACTTCGCCTAGGCACGCTCGCACGCGAGACGGGGAAAGCGAGAGGTAGGCGTCACAAGTTCTGTCTTTGTTTTTACTTGCGTTATTTCGCTTTTAATTGATTGCATATTTCGTTACCTCTATTTCAAAGGTACAGAATGTAAAATACCCAAAAGTCACACTACACGCCGAATGGTCTGTAAAAACACGAACAATACACAATGCTTTTAACACTCACTAAAAGTTTTAAAAAAAAAAAAACAGTGTGCATGTTATCACGTGTCAGGCATTCAATAGTGTATGCATGTCAACAAATTAGATGTGCTTGAAAATCTACAAATTGGTGGGGAAAGAAAAACATAGAAAACAAAACTATCATAAGGATTGATAACGAAATAGGCAACTGTCAGCCTATTAAAAGAGGTGTGAAACAGGGATGTGTATTGTTTTTTCCCCTGTACACCAGAAATATATGAAAAGATCATTGAAGGACGAACCATTAATAACAATTGATATGCAGTCTTGATTGTAGACAATGAACAGGACCTGGAAAATTTAGTACATGCGTTTGATGCGAACAACTAGGATTAGCATTAAAAAGACACAGATTATGCTCGTCACTAGGAAAAAGGAAATACCACAAGTAAATAGGAAAACAAGTCGGTACATTTATCTCGGAACAGTTATAATATCTGATTGGAAATACCTTGAAGAGATTACAAGAATCGCCACGGCGAATGTAGCCTTTAGCAAGATGAAACACATACTGACCAAAAATAAGATATCAATTACAATTAGAAAAAGCATGTTGAAGTGCTTCATAGTGTTACTTTTGTATCGATGTGTGAACCAGGCTGAAAAACATCGGATGGCTGTGGAAATGTGGAGAAAAGATACCACGGGCAGAAAATAATCAGGTGCTTCAAGAAAACAAAAATGAAAATCGTAAATAGATTAGAAAAATTGGACGCAGACAAAATTTGTTGGGTATTTTATGAGAAAGAATTAAACATGGTAACAACTGGTAAGATCGAGGGGAACAGAACAAGGGGAATACCGAGAAGTAAATACCTGGATGGGTTGGAAACGGGGTATGGTCGAGACCAGAGCTGATCCACGACTCTAGTGATCGAGTGAAATGGCAGAAAATGATCTCCCACGCTTAGTGATATGATGGGTGAAGAGATGTGTAACCACATGATAATCAAAATGATCTCATTAGAATAAATCTAAAATTCACCATATTCTAACAACAAGGATTGAAAAGTAAGAATGTAATGTTATGATGGGGGAACTTTCGGGTCGTGTTTTCATGTTTGCTGTTTCATTTATCTGTTAATGGTGTGTGTTAGTGTTTGCGCTTATGACTGAAAGCGTGTCTATCTGTCTGTATGTCTGTCTATCTATATGTCTGGCTGTTTGTGTGTCTGTATGTCTGGCTATCTGTGTGTATCTGTTTTTTTTTGTCGTTGGGTTTCTGTTTCTCCATGTGGCTATAATGGTATCTATGACGGCGTGTCCGCCTATATGTGTGTGTTGTTGTTGTTGTTATTGTTGTTGTTGTTGTTGGTCACTCTAAGACCTATAATGTTAGCACAACGATCAGACAGCCTATAAACAACTCACAATGAGAGTGTGTATTACTGATTGTGCGTGTGATACCATTCTGAGAGATTGGCATACAATTTACTTGTGTATGGTAATTAGTCCGGATTACAGGGTATCCTTCTTTCTTTTACGGGGCACTCTTGGGTGGAGTATCCGTATAGACCAATCAGGGTTATGTGAAGCCATGGAAGCATGTGGGTGAAGTGTAACAACAGCCGACATATTGTTGATGGTTATGGTCTGTAATCTGTGGTGATAGATCATCAGTATGGTCACATATTAAAATAGTCATTACCTAGAAGGAAAGTAATGGCAAACTGCTTTTGGCAAACATTGCCAAGAACCCCATAACAACCAGGTGGTGGAAACTTTTCGAATATATTGATTACCAACAATGTTGACACAATGAAAGAAATTAAACGACTGTCAGTTGCTCTTAAAAGACTAAAACAACTGAATAGAGTGGGACAGATAGAACTACAAAAATTCGGTGTTTAAGAGTATTCAACTTACGCCTGTGAGACATTTACTAAACACCACATAAATACAGTTGAATATAAATGTTAAAATGGGTGGTAAGAATATCTTGGGTAAAAAGAACAAATGCGTCTATACTTCAATAATTTTGAAGATGGTTTTTAAAGACGATCAAAGAAAATTGGTATTTTGGTCACTTGAAACGTCATGAAAGTTTGGACGAGAACAATAATGGAGAGGTATATGTCATGGAAGGGGAAAACCTAAAAAAGATGGATGATCTCCAGATGGGTGTAATGGACAGGGGACATCTTGGTTGTGATCATGAATTTTTTTCGGCGGGTTGCTATGGGAACGAGATTCTGCAAATGTTATGTTACAGAGTGGTAGTAGTAAGGCATGTGTGTAAGAATGTGGATTTCTGGATCAACCATGACCCTGCAATACTTTTCTTATATAGACTTCTGTGGTGTCGCAACAAGACTTAAGACAATGAATTTTCAAATTTCGCGAGTGAGGGTACTTCCGTTTTCATTCAAAACAAACTTTAATTAGTAAAAGTAAATTTGTTTTACTGTGTAAAGTGAAAATAGTACCACATATTAGGTCTACCATAAACTTCGATTTATATTTGAGAAGCCGACTTGGGACTTTTGGATATATACCTATTACAAAATAGCCAATGGTATATTATAAGGGCTGTTATTGATGTCTGTATGGTTTAAACAATATCATCATACCACTGGTGGTGTCTTAGAGATACAAGTCTCTGTTTTGGGGGTTGTGACGCTTTTACAACCAAGCACATGTTAAAGGGGGTTACACCAGGTCAAAGGTGGCGTTGCTTCGGGTTGCAAACATAAATATACATCTGGAAGACGTGGACATAAATGACCAAAATGGGCTTCCGGTCACTTGACATACATCTCGGAAAGAACATTTGTGATTTGGTGGTAATTTCTTATCTGTTGTCTGATTGGTTGATTCAAAATGTCCATCAGATAGAGCGTTGGTCACTACAGGAGATATGCCACTTGTGATTTGGTGTTAATTTCTTATCTGTTCTCTGATTGGTTGATTCATAATGTCAGGCAGTCAGAACGTTGGTCACTACAGGATATATGTCATTTGTGCTTTGGTGTTAATTTCTTATCTGTTCTCTGATTGGTTGATTCAAAATGTCCCTCAGATAGAACGTTGGTCACTACAGGAGATATGTCATTTGTGATTTGGTGTTAATTTCTTATCTGTTCTCTGATTGGTTGATTCATAATGTCAGGCAAGTCAGAACGTTGTTCACTACAGGAGATATGACAATTGTGATTTGGTGTTAATTTCTTATCTGTTTTCTGATTGGTTGATTCTTATTGACAGAATGTTGTTCATTTCAGATATACACCTCTCTCACGCAGACAGTATAAAAACAGTGACGAACCGAAGGTCTAGTCTTTTCTCATTTTCGCAGTCAACGAAGAAGGATGTTTTTATTCAACGGATATTAAATTCAATGGACTTTAACAAGCGTGTCTTCTGATACAGAAACGTACTCGTATGAAACTGGTTGGCATTTGTTCTCATTATTGTACAAGGAGTTATTATTCAAATATCTGCCCAAAGACATTAACATTATTAACCGATCATAACCAGACAATAATTCATCTGTGATATTCTCAAATACATGGTTGATCACTTGCCATATTGTTTACAACAGACTCAAACGTCGCGTGTTTACAAATTAACACATCTAAAAGATTTTTTCGTCTTACAAACTTCGTTGTATACCTGAATAACATTTGCAAATACTTCGATCCTTTTTTACAACTATTTAGTGTATCGAGAATGTCAGCTACGCGGAAACACACATGTACTCTGTGTAATAAATCTTTACAGGGTCTACTACTTTACGTCGACATGTTGCTAGTAGTCATGCTGGCGATATTTTTAATTGCGATTTATGTGATCACAATTACAATAGACATGATAATTTGGTACTACACATAAAGACTGAACATGAAGTACTATTCAGTGGCGTGTCGACCACTCAATCATCATCTATCCATATGTCTACTAATAATCAACAAACCCCAAGTCGGAAGAGGAGAAGATATCCGACTACAGACGACCAATCTACTGGTTAGTTAGTTAGTTAGTTAGTCGACAGATCATCCTCGTTGCACATCGAACCATTCAGTCCATAAGTATAAATCTACTGGTAAACACCGAAAGTCAAACAAACAACAAACATCAAATGACAGAGTATCGCCAGTTACAGACACTCAAATACTGCCAGCTACCAAGACAAACCAGTCGTCATCATCATCCCCCCGTGATGGCATCACGGGTAGCGGGGAGGTGGTATCAACATCAGGTGTCTTGTCGGGTGGCGCAGGTGATAACGTGTCGCCTAGTAACAAGACTCAGCTATCATCATCTAGTACCTTACCGAGTGACGCAGCAGCATCAACACCAAGTACCTTGGCAATAGTTGTTCAGCTATCAGCTGGTACTACACCAAGTGACGCACTATCAACAGATACCTTGTCGTCTGATCAACTACGTGCCATGGCTGCATAAGACCAGGCAGGAACCTCTGCTGTTAACACAACTACTGAATACATTTCATTGCAGAAATTACCCCCAGATGTTCGAGCTGTGTACAATGATCACTGGGACACGATTAGGTCACACATACGACACGGTCGCTATCTGTGTGAATGGACATTTTTTAATCGACCAGATACTGATATTGATTATGTGGTTGTTTCGGAATTTGAAATTTAAATATTGAGCAAAACCCACTACTGGCAACGCCGACCGCATTCCGGTATGAACCTAAGGCCTATCCACGTCAATATGGAAGCACTATACTCGAGTTTCGCCCTCATTTGAGCTCGTCAGTAGTGCATATCCCTGACCGGATCCGGAAACAGTCCCGGATCACGCGTGTAAAGCGAGTGTGTAACCACGCGGCACACACTGGACACACCAAATTATCACAACAGAATACCACAACGCTACCCATCGTAGGCTATTCTCAAGATTGCCCAATCGCCGCGACCGACGTCCGTCAATCGATGGGACCCGAACGATCAGGACTTCTCACTGGCAAGGAACACCAGGCCTCCTAAATCCATTGAGCAAATGCGGTCGGCGTTGCCAGTAGTGGGTTGTGCTCAATATTTAAATTTCAAATCCCGAAACAACCACATAATCAATTGATTAGTGCTCACTGGATTTAGGAGGCCTGGTGTTCCTTGCCAGTGAGAAGTCCTGATCGTTCGGGTCCCATCGATTGACGGACGTCGGTCGCGGCGATTGGGCAATCTTGAGCATAGCCTACGATGGGTAGCGTTGTGGTATTCTGTTGTGATAATTTGGTGTGTCCAGTGTGTCTGAGTGTCAATCACAGTGTTTCTTACGGGAAACACATCCACCGTCAGAGCTTCCTTGGGGTTCTTTGAGTGAAAACCAGATCATTGAGGCTGTAAAAAGTGATACTTTTTTCGGGTTGGTGGAGTGTGATATAGAGACCCCGACTGCTTTACAAGAGTCCTTTGCCGAAATGCCCCCTATTTTTTAAGAACACAGAAGTGTCGAGGCACGATATTGGGGAGTTTATGCAAGAATACGCCATTAAAAAAAACTACTGAGTACCCCACGACGGACTTTGATTGGTAGTTATTTCGGGAAGAAAATATTATTAGCCACCCCTCTTTTAAAGTGGTATCTAGCCCATGGGTTGGTCGTTACTCACATCTACCAGACAATAGAGTATCGACCGGTTAGTTGTTTTAAACAATTTGAGGAAACAGTGTCTAATGCCCGTCGCCAAGGGGACAAACATCCGGCCGAGAGTATTACAGCCGACACTATGAAGTTGTTAGGTAATGCCGCTTACGGCAAAACGTTAACTAATAAAGCCAAACATACGATGTCTCCTACTGCCAGGGAAAAGACACGACGAAATTAATAAATAACCCTAGGTTCAAAAGGATGACTGGTGTTACAGATGATCTTTTCGAAGTAGAAACCCTAAAAAAGAAAACTGTCTGGGAGCTACCTCTACAAATAGGTTTTTTCGTTTTTCAGTATGCCAAATTAAGAATGTTAGCTTTCTATTATGACTTTCTCGACGTATTTATAGATAGGGTGGACTTTCAGCTTTGTGAAATGGACACTGACTCTCTATATTTGGCCCTTAGCACCGATTCACTCTCTGAAGTGGTAAGACCACACCTACGAGAAGAATATGACAGAGTCTACAATCAGTGGTTCCCGTCAGAAACCTGCCCTGTTCATAGAATTACCCCTATTACTACCTGTCAGGACTGTGTGGATATCAATGCCTATGAAAAGAGAACCCCTGGTCTTTTTAAACTAGAATACGAAGGGGAGGGGATGGTGTCGTTATGTAGTAAGACGTATATTTGTGTCGGAGATTATGATAAAATCAGTACCAAAGGTCTGACCAAAAACCACAACACTCATCTAAACAAGGACTCTTTTTTTGGAAGTACTCACTACCCAAACACCGAGTGGGGGGACCAATATAGGCTTCAAGACCCAAGACACTTCTGTATATACATATCAGCAACATCGCGATACGCTGTCATATCTGTATATAAAAAGACAGACACAAAGTGATAATGTGTCGACTATGCCGCTACTTATTTAATATGCATTGTATTGTTTGTCTATACATGGTTTAACAAAAATTAGTATATACCTTACTTGAGTCGTTGGTTATTTTGAATGTTTTATGTTGTATTTTTTATGTTGTACACGTACCTAGCGTCACTAGACCACACCTACTCGGACCACGTCTATTAAAAAACCCGGAGAGTTATCGCCCTTTAAGGCGCAAATCGCTTTTCCGCATCAAATATTCGCGTGATGGAGCCCGAAATACACTACTCCCCTGACGTCGGGGTGAGTTCTCCTAATGACGAGGGACACTGTTAAAAGGGAAAGCTAATTGAGGCGCAAAATTCAGTCCAGCACTACTAGAAGGTGTGTGCTGGACTACGCTTGACTTCAAAACAAGCGAGTGAAAAAAAAAACACAAACAAGTAACGTATATTCATTGTTATCATCTACAATACCGTATGCGTAGAAATAACGTGAACAATTGCAGAATGTCATCTCAATATTGCATTAAAGGGACACGCCTATATATTCAGTGTTGCCATTTTAGTACTTTTCGCGCTAAATTTAGTGCTTGTTCAAGTCAGTTAGTGCGAAAATTTTCCTTTTAGCGCCGCCGCGTAAATTTAGTGCTTCACAAAATTTTTTTGTGCTTTTTAGTGCTTTTTGGGGGTTTGTAAAAATTACTTTACAATTCATTTTGGGAACACTAAAAAGCCGAATTTGAACTGAAGTGAGGAGTAAAACAGTCTTAGTACGTTACCGCGCAATATTCACATAATTTAACTCTCTTTAATAGCAGACTACAAGTTTCCCGATGAGAAAAAAATTCGTGGAAGGTGCATCCAGTTTTTAATAGATCTATTGACACAGCTGCGTTTACGTACACCCGATAACGTTTGAGTGTTACAGTCCATGTCATGTCTTAGTGGAAGTGGATGTCTACAGCCAATGAAGCCCTGTATATTGGATCTTGCTAAAATGTTTGTAGAAGATGCAGCTTCTCTCACCCGCATCGGTTTCCAGTGGAGAAAACTTCATCATATGCAGTGGACACAGACCTCTGACACACTTGAACTGTGGGCAGAAATAGCCTCATACATGGATGCCACCGGTGAAAATCCTTTCCAAGATCTTACAGATTTAGCTTTAACTCTGCTCATTTTACCTCATTCTAATGCTGACGTGGAGCGTATTTTCAGTCAGATGGGAGTTAAAAAATGCAAAATTGAGGAATAGACTTAGTATAAAGAGTTTGACAGCTGTTTTGACTGTTTGATATGGAATGAAAAGATATGGCAAATGCTGTCATGATAATAAACTACCTAAGGATATTCTGCGAAAAATTGGATCACAGGAGGCATATACATGTTTCTTTCAATCATCCTCCTCATCCTCATCATCGCAGGAGCAAACACAGCAGGAAATAGCTACAGAAACTGAAGAGGAGTTGTTTGACTGGGATTTGGCAGATCTGGAATAAACTTCATTCTAATATTCAGTGATAATAATAAATTATAATGTGCTACTTTATAACATTTTGAATGAATACCGCCAGGGCTTGTTTTAGTGATTTCCCCCCCCCCCCCCCCCTTAAAAAAAATAGTATTGCAATTTGGCGCTTTTTTGGCTCGAAAGTAGTTCTGATTGGGATTTGGCGGATCTGGAATAAACTTCATTATAATATGAAGTGATAATAACAAATTATACTGTGCTACCTTGTTACATTTGTAATAAAAACTGTTGGTGTTTTTTTTTTTTTTTTTTGGTGCTTCCTAAAATGTTTTGGTGCTTTTTAGTGCTTTTTTGGGTCAATTTTGGTGCTTTTTCATCAAAGGGAGATGGCAACACTGTATATATTAAATATTGAGCACAACCCACTACAGGCAACGCTGATCGTATTCTGTTATGAAACTAAGGCTTATCCACGTCAATATGGAAGCACTAGACTAGAGTTTCGCCCTCGTTTGATGTCAAAATCTCCAATAAGGGTTTAGAGAGTTAATAAGAGTTAAGACAAGTCTAGTAGGGAGACACCAGACAGGAGAGACACCAGCGCTATAAATAGCTTCACCAGGGGACACCTTTGTGTCAACCAAGGGAGCAATAAGGACAGTTGAGCGAGGGATTCCCCAAGCCATTGGGAAGCTTGGCCTTACGAGTAACCGTGGAGTACCCGGTTACTCAAGTTCACGAGCCAGCGTGCTGGGATGCTATGCACGCAAGACTCGCTAATGCACGGAGGATACAGCGTCCGTGCTTGACCACGCAATGTGTAGCGTGAGGGGAGACCAGACTGGAGACGATTAGAGAGTAGACGTGTTCTTGACAAATGCTATAAGTTTCTAGACAATAGTTAATATTAGGCTTTAGATTCAGATTGTGATTACTAGTATTATTCTCACCACTTCATTACATCCATGTAACGGACCATGTTGTTTAATGTCAATGAAACATGCCGCTCGCAGAGCGTATGAATGACCAGCTCTAAATAAATTGCATTCCTTTTGCAAATGACACGAGTTGTTATTTCGTGCGGTGCAAAAATAGGGGAGTCATGAAAGACCTGTCGCAAGCAAGTTGCTGACAGGCAGGACCCCAATTGGTGTCAGAAGTCCCTGAACCAACGTCAACAGGCTATTGGTATCAGAAAGTTCTGAACCAGCGTCAACAAGCACGATTCGACATCATTTCTGTGTTAAAATATTTGAAAGTAATGTAAATTTTTTTTGCATACAATGGCAGAAATATTTTCTTTTGTGAATTATTACGATCATACCATTTGTGGAGCTTGAACCACAAGGAAGGAAAGTTAAGTTACAAATTGTGAGATTCTACGAAAATTGAAGAAAGTGTGTTATTCTACGGAAAGTAATGAAAATGTATACAATATGAGTTTATATTGTCAAGCAAACCATCGTGTACAATTCATTTTGTGTGATACAGCCATCAATGTCACCATTCTTCATATTCAGTAAATATTTGTGCAAAATAAGTTTATTTTGTACAAAGTACATAGATTAGCTACTGAACGGAAGCCTTAGAACGAAGTTATACCAAACTAGTCAGAAAGTGAAGACAAGACGACATCGACTGTCATATGACGAATCATCTTACGAATCATGACAATCATTCAGACTATCGTAACATTCATTCATTACCACCATTTATCATTATCGAAATCACATTTTTTCATTCATCAGCCGCATGAAAGATAAACATGTGTTTACAACATATGCATGTTTCTAAATTATTGATGCTCTACTAAACAGAAGCATCCATTGTGTTTCTCAAGTCAATCATTTTGTGAGTGTGGAAGACAGCGGTGGAACATCTTAAGAACCGTATTTTCCAAAGAATTAGATGAGTATATTTTCAGAATATTTTGGTATGCTGTAAATTAATCATGCATCTTCTTTTTCAGTAAAGATATATATTTACTAACACATAACTACAAACCGTTGTGTAAAACTGTTGTGACATCATTATTAATTAACAGAAAGCCACAAAATGGCGTCACTAAGTGATTGTATACATGCAGGCAAAGAAATGGGCCACACTGGAGAGAAATTAGAGAAGTGGGCGGATCAAAAATATAAAGAAGAAATAGCTCGAATGGAAAAGAAGGCTGCTCTAGAGAGAGAGACGAAAGAGCATTAGAAAGGCAGCATAAAAAAGAAATGAAAGAAGTCGAGGAGGTCACCAAACAGAAACAGTTAGAATTAGATCATGCCAACAAACAAGCAGAGGAGGCCACCAAACAGTAGCAGATACAAGTAGACTCAGAAACTAAATTAAAGATGAAGGAAATGGAGGTAGATTCAAACATACAAATAGCCTCTAGCAAACAAAAGAGCCAAGAAGAACAGAACAAGTTTAGTAAATATAAAGTCCTTATCAAACCATATAGCGTAGAGGATTCAATTAGTGTATGGACTGAGAATATAGAATTCCAACTAAAGACTCAGAAAATACCTTTGGATGACTGGGCAATGATCTACATGAGAAATCTCAGGGGGGAGCCGTTAAAAGTAATAGAATCTATACCTACAGAGCTAAGGAAAAATTATCAGTACATTCACGATAGGATCATGCAACACTTTCTTATAGACGCCACTGGGTACCAAATTCAGTTCTCCCAAATTAAGCCAAAAGCAACTGAAACCTTCTTAGATTACATCTCTAACGTGCAGAGCACATTTAAGAAATGGACTAGGGCGGCGAAAGTGGGTAACAACTATGATAAATTAGAAGATCTTATGGTAATAGACAAGGTGATATCTATCGTTCCTACCTCTTTTGCGAGGTTTCTCCAACAGTCAGATATTGAATCCATTCAGCAATTAGAAAAACGGGGGTCGGCATATTTTTCGTCGAATCGGGACATATTTAAATCTACAACACATGATACAGAAATCACTGCTTTTGCAAACAAGGCACCTGATAGATCTTACAATCAGAAAGATTATCGTAAGAAAGACAAATCATACCAGAAGCAACATCGATGTGGATATTGTAGTTTGTTTCATCCTAGCTACTCTATGTGTGATAAAAAAACCAGCATATCCCTCACACTTAGAAGCAGTGTTAAAGAAGCAAGAAAGCAGAAGAACGTCATTTAAACGTGCTGTTAAATGTTACTTTAGTTCCAGCTATGGTCACTATAGTAGTAAGTGTCTTGGTAGGCAACGAATGAAGGCAAATAATGCTGCAATCATCGATACGTCATCAGACGATGATAGTGACATTGATTCGGAACTTGTAAATGTGTTACCAACGAGTGAATGTGAGAGTGTGGCAGTAGTAACAGACATATTAGACTTTAAGAAATGTGACATATGTCACCAGTTTCATGCGGATGGTAAATTGAAATGTGGGCACTAATACCATGTTCCAATGAAGATGCTAACGCAGCTAGTGCCTCCAGAGGTAAACTGAAGTTCTACGATGCACTGGTCAATGATCAACCATGCCAATGTTTAATTGATAGCGGGAGCACTCTACTTGGTTTAAGGAAAGAACTTGTTAGACCAGAACATTACACGGGTGAATTTGTCAAATGCCGTACTTTCTCTGGAACCATTGAGAAATACCCACTGGCAAAAGCGCATATCAATACCCCGTTCCTTACCGGCACATTTACTTGCGCAATCCTGCAAGATCCATGCACGGATCTGATTTTAGGCTGCCTATATTAATTGAAACAATGTACAGAAGACGACATAAGAGCCTGGAAACATACAAACATGGCTAATGCTGTAACAAGGTCAGATACACAAACACACCATACTGACTTACAAAATGAATGCTACAGCTATTAACACCCAGCGGTGCCGATACCAACACTACTCGACAGAAATTTATCGAGGCACAAAGCACCGACCAAACTATCGCACCTTATTTTAAATTGTTAGGTGAGCGAGCGAAAGTGACTAAAAATGCATCTTGGTATTTTAGAAAACATAACGGAATTCTCATGCGTTATTACACAAATAATAACCATGAAATTCAGCAGACGGTGTTACCTGTAACATACCGACAAAATGTGCTAAAGATCGCACATGAGTCACCGTTTGCTGGACATTTGGCCTATGACAAAGACGAGAGCCAGAATTTTGTCACACTTCTACTGGCCTAAATTCTGTACTGATATAAAATTTTTCTGTCGTTCATGTACTATTTGTCAACATCTTGTACGAAAGGAAAAGCATGTGACGGCCGAAGTTCAACGGTCATTATTAGCATCTAGACCATATGAGAGTGTAGCGGTCGGTATTGCTGGACCCCTAAATCAAGTGTCGAGCAAAGGAAACCGCGACAATGCAAATAAGGGTGCTAAAACTATACACCTTGAACCAAATCAGAAGATTTTGCTTCTACTTCCTGATAAACGTAATTTGTTACTAACATCTTGGCAAGGGCCATTCAATGTTGAACGTAAAATATCAGATGTCGATTATGAAATATCGATAAAAGGAAAATTAAAGATATTTCATATCAACATGCTGAAAACATATTTCTCACGACAAGAACTACAGACAGACGAACAAGATGCACCAACACCAAGTAATCGGACGACAGACGTACACAACACAACTACACTAGGTAGGGCGACACACGACAGCGACATCGCAAACACACTTAGCCAGGTAACAGCACACCCAGATAGTACAACAACAGTACTGAAGGAGACAGATGACGACGAAATGGAATTACCAGTCCCTACGGTAGACACGACGGGGACCATTGACAGCATAAAGATAGAAACCAAACTTACAGACGACCAACGATGACAGATGATAGAGTTAGTGACGGAATACAGAGACATTTTCTCCGACATCCCAGGAAAGACAGACAGAATAGAACATTCTATTATTCTGACTGACAACACTCCAATAAAGTGTCGACCTTATTCCATCCCTCTAAACTATAGGTCTAATCTCGACAAAGAACTACTATCTCTTGAGTCGAGTGGAATTATTCAGAAATCTCAGCCAGAGTATTCTTTCCTTATCGTCCTTGTCGCCAAAAAGGACTCAGCTATTCGACTCTGCGTCGATTATCGGCGTTTAAACAAAATAACCAAAATTGATGCTGAACCAATCCCAGCATGCGAGGATTTGATCCTGGATATGTCTACATCTCGCATATTTAGCAAGCTTGACCTCACGAAAGGTTATTGGCAAGTCCCGATGCAATTAAATTATATTCCTTTAACAGCTTTCTCCACTCCTTTAGGTCTATATGAGTGGCGCTTTCTTCCTTTTGGCCTTCGTAACGCCCCAGCAACTTTCGTCCGTCTAACTAGGGATCTTCTCCATGGGATGACCAATATTTCGACATATATAGATGACATATGTATTCATACGGAAGACTGGACATCACATCTACAGAAACTACGACAAGTCTTCGACAGGTTGCGAGTATTTGGGCTTACAGTCAAGCCTACTAAAGTAGAGTTGGGCATGGAACAGATTGACTTCCTAGGTCATACCATCTGCAGGGGCCAATTAAGAACAGATGAAAGAATCGTGACCAAGATTCTAAATTTGACAATGCCAACGACCAAGAAACAGGTCCGAAGTTTACTGGGTCTGATTAATTACTATAGTAAATTTATTCCAAATCTGGCGGAAATCACCAGTGTTTTTTCTAACATCTTGAAAGCTTCAGCTAAATTATCTGTACAAGATGCAGGATTCATTAGCGCGTTATCAAAACTGAAACACCTATTTAGCGTTCCACCTATCCTCCGTTTGCCTAATCAAAACCTTACCTATTTTTTACGTACAGATGCGAGTGCTATCTCCATAGCGGGGGTACTTGGACAGTTCTACGAAGGGAAGTTCCACCCAGTAATGTACGTAAGTCGGAAAATTAGCCCTGCTGAATCCAGATACTCAGCATCAGAATTGGAGGGCCTCAGCTTAATCTATTGTGTTAAGAAATTTCATAGGTTTTTGGCAGGAGCACAGTTTGTGATCGAAACCGACAATTCTCCGTTGTCTGTGATGCAGTCTGGCATTCCCCAGAACAACAGGGTCTACAGATGGGCTTTGATTCTGCAGAACTATGCATTTACCATCCAGCATTTAAAGGGGAGATTGAACTCTTTGGCAGACACTTTGAGTCGACCGTCAACCATTGAAATACCTGATATTCAGGAAGAGATCGACCAGAGATCACCAGAAACAGTGACACTGTAATGGTTAAGTAAATCAGTGCCGTATGTGGTGAATAAGTTACACTGTAAGTGCGTTATCATCGCCAAACATGTAAACTGTGTAAAAGTAACAGTGCCATTAAGAGTGAAACGAACAGACGCATAAGTAATATGTCTGCAGCGCTGACACACACATAAGCTATATTAACGTTGAAGTGTTAGCTGTGAACCTACATAAGTTAGTAGGGAACTATATTTATACACTATCCATGAAGGAGAGCATAGAAGACTTTGGCGAAATGAACTATGTTATAAGAATAGTCTACAAAGAACATTGCTCCATCTTCACACCTGAAAGGAGGACATCAGTTAGTGTAATTAGATATAGAAATGTAACTGTGATATATATATATATTATTGTTTTATAAACAGTACACATAACTTCATTTTTCTATGAATAATTGAATTGCAAAATGTTCAAATGCATATATAACTTTATTTATGTAATGTGGTAGTTAGAAATCACCATCATTTAGTTAATAACCCATGTAATGTAACACCAATAATAGAAATACAATTGTTAGATATTACATTAGTTTATCACCGCATAATCATAATCATTTATAAATTCATTTATCTGAAATATCATTTCTAAACTAACCAAACCATTTAGGAATTAACATCATTTCATTTACCAATAACACTGTAAGGTAGTTAACTCAATTCTCTTAAATGTAATTAATTAGATAGATTATTTCCCTTAGGATAATTTAGAACAGCACACCAAATCATATTAGTTAGTATTACAGGATCGGTGACAAACCATCCTCACAACCGTGTATATTTTGTATAGGCATGACACGTGCAAACAAACCGCACAGTCATTTGGCGTGAATACTTCTATAATTCAGCCAATCATTTATTGTAAATATGTAATGTTCATTTATTTGATGCTATGAACCATATTTTAATGACGATTGAATGTTTTAGCAAAGTGAGAGTATGAAAGTTGAATGACAGATGTATAAATGAGAGGAGAGAATGTGGAAATTAGTAAACATTGAAAGAAAGAGAGAGAGAGAGAGAGAGAGAGAGAGAGAGAGAGAGAGAGAGAGAGAGAGAGAGAGAGAGAGAGAGAGAGAGAGAAAGGTAGCGGCAAATTTTTTGTTCACCGCTGGAAACGTCTTGTTATGACTTGTCTGTGTCAATCTGTGTAACCAATGTGTTGTCAAGTTTTTATGTGTGTTGCTGCCATACTTTAGTAGATTAGATAGGGAATATACTTTGAGCATCTTGAAGCGGAGTTGTGGTCATAAATAAGAATAACAAACATTTGTAACCACAATAAACCGATTTACGGCGCTCGAAGGAATACACACAAGTAATATAGTAATACATACATATGTTAGCAAGTTAAGTACACTGTAGTTTATTAGAAAACACGCAAACAAACAGGAAAACAAACACATAAAAGTTGCACACACCATTTGTTTCAAAGAACAGCAACTTAAATTCAGGGGACACAATAACTTCTTAAAAACCTTAATGTAACATTGAAAATATCTTTTCACGAGCGGAAGCGAGAAGGTGAAGAGTAGAACTGTATGTATACGAGTTGGAGGTGATATTAATGGGAACATGAACATTTTATGCTCATGTGTTGCACTCATAACAGAGTCAACTTGTATTTGGGTTGTCATTTCGGGCAATATGAGGACAGGTCAAGACATAAGTCAATAGACGGAAGTCAGAAGACAGAGGGTCATAAGACGGAAGTCAGGACATAAGTCATAAGACAACGGATCCGGTTCAAAACAATTCCCAAAGATATCTATAGAACCAACTATACTGATACGAAGGGCTACTCAATTAGCCGAGTGAAGAAATAGAACAGTGTGAGTAAGGGAAGAAGAGAGTTGTTCTATCCCCAAACGAGAGATTTACAACTTATTGGATCTTTGACAAAATTGGACAGCCAATTTTTCTTTGTGACCATACGTGTTACAAACATGAGTTAAAGGGTTGTAACACTGCACAGAGGGGAGGGGAGCCTGTCAAAATCTCCAATAAGGGTTTAGAGAGTTAATAAGAGTTAAGACAAGTCTAGTAGGGAGACACCAGACAGGAGAGACACCAGCGCTATAAATAGCTTCACCAGGGGACACCTTTGTGTCAACCAAGGGAGCAATAAGGACAGTTGAGCGAGGGCTTCCCCAAGCCATTGGGAAGCTTGGCCTTACGAGTAACCGTGGAGTACCCGGTTACTCAAGTTCACGAGCCAGCGTGCTGGGATGCTATGCACGCAAGACTCGCTAATGCACGGAGGATACAGCGTCCGTGCTTGACCACGCAATGTGTAGCGTGAGGGGAAACCAGACTGGAGACGATTAGAGAGTAGACGTGTTCTTGACAAATGCTATAAGTTTCTAGACAATAGTTAATATTAGGCTTTAGATTCAGATTGTGATTACTAGTATCATTCTCACCACTTCATTACATCCATGTAACGTACCATGTTGTTTAATGTCAATGAAGCATGCCGCTCGCAGAGCTTATGAATGACCAGCTCTAAATAAATTGCATTCCTTTTGCAAATGACACGAGTTGTTATTTCGTGCGGTGCAAAAGTAGGGGAGTCCTGAAAGACCTGTCGCAAGCAAGTTGCTGACAGTAGTGCATATCCCTGACCGGATCCGGAAACAAGCCCCGGATCACTGGCGTGTGAAGCGGGTGTGTAACCACGCGGCACACGTTGGACACACAGCCAAATTATCATAGCAGAACATCACAACGTCACCCATTGTAGGCTATGCTCAAGATTGCCCAATCGCCGCGACTGACGTCCGTCAATCGATGTGGACCCGAAACGATCAGGACTTCTCACTGGCAAGGAACACCAGGCCTCCTAAATCCAATGAGCAATAATCAAACTGATTAATTAATCGTGTATTAAACTGTATATGTTATCTATAGTTGTTTCCCTTCCATATAATACACATATTGAGTATGTTATGCAAGGGAAACAACTATATTAATTTATTGTTTTGTAAAATATGAACATTTTGAATTTATTTAATTACATTTAAATTATACGTGCCTGATTTCACAACCACTCCATCAACTTCTTTGCAGATTCAACAACTACATATAATAGTAGAAAATGTCAAGCATTAGGCAATTTCAGAGGACTGGAAACACGACTCAGCTATAATCGGTTTTAATGTAAGCTACTTATTCTACATCGTTTTCTATTCTTTGACAGGCACGCATGTGCTTTAATGACACAAGCATATTTGTGCACCCATTACCATCTTTAGTTCTCCTACTGCATTTTCATTAAGACTAAAGTGCAGTAGTGCAACTGATCTGCCCATGACTCCCAACAGAGGCTGTCGTTTGAAGTGACAAAACAATTCCAAATTACTAACTGGTGGGCATCGGTGGACCACAATGGACTGGATGGCTCATACTGGGATAAACATGCCTCAAACAATAACAAACAACATGCGACGCATGCAAAATCCTGTCGTGGGTATCCCCAGTGTGATCTTCTCTACAGCCGGACTGTTGTCAACTACAAACATGACACATTGACAGGTTGGTGACTTATAGGAGCTTGCTACATTGGGCTCCTGTCAGCGATAAGCTAATTGTTGCTCGTGTATTAAACGTGGTCCTGATCGCCATGATAATTAACACTAGGAGTCAAAAGGATTCTGAAAGACATGCAGTCTGCGTCGAGATGTTGCTTGAGAATAAATGCTATAGATCAGTAGTTCTCAAGCTTTTCAAGCAGAGGCCCATATCTACTATTTTCGGTAGTTAAGCGGGTCAGAACGTTATAAAATTGTTAAAGTCGTGCAATATCATTCTTACCTTTCTTATCTTTCGTCAACAAAATTCTAAGTCTATAAAGGCAGTCAGTGTCAGTCATACACTGCTGTCATTTTTTGGTTTAAAATCAAAAGTTCATTTAACAATACATTTTAAATCAGTTTCGAAAATCGCTATTATTGTCATTAATTTACAATTGTAACTGTTCTTCATAACCAGTTACTTAAGTTCAGATGCCAGTTTATCAATGTCTGGGCATAAATCTGTTGTGCCCAAAGTCATAAGCGCAGCTAGGTTACTGTCGGTGAGTCTGGACCGTTCTTTTGTTTTTTATAACGATCATTGTGGAAAATGACTGCTCGCATCTGTATGTCGAACAAAAATGATAAATGTATCTCTGGTCGAATGAACGCAAGTGTTCAAATTGTTCGACAGGCAATAGTCGCCATAATGAAATCATATGATCAGCTGAATGTGTAGCAGGCAGCTCCAGAAATGTACATCTCAGTTCAGCATTGCATTTCAAATCAATTAATTCGTGCTGAAGGTTTTGCTGTAATTGACAGAGCTTGGAATTAGGAAATACGAATGGATTTATGAAGAGAGTAACATTTTCCTCCTCTATTGTGAAATCTCGACTGACAGATATCCAGAAGACTTTCAACTGTAACTTTGCACTGTAGCAAGTCAAATTTCTTTTCCACCACCAGTGTCTTCATAGTTGTAAACGCCTCTAAAGTCCCTTCTGTCAGCTTTCCGATAAACAGTCGTAGTATAACAGTGTAACTGTTATAGTGATTATATGGTTAAAAGAATTAGAAATAGGCGATGTGCAATGTAAAGATTGGCTAACACTGCACGGGTGATTACTGTTGCTTGATGACGCGAGAAGAGTGTGGTAGGCGGACAACAAGTTAGATACGGGACAGAAGCCGTTTTGCCATCGTCTAGACAAGAAGCATATGTGGTTCCATCTGGCATGATTGAGTCTGAGAATGCTTGAGTATTTGAATTAAGAAGCCATTGCCTTTTGTACACCTACTGATGGCTTATATATTTGCATGCCAACGTTTTGTACCGTCTTGAAACACTGCCCTTTTGGTATAGAGGAACAATAAACGACGAAACCTAGATGCTGCAAGCTTTTGTTCACGTCATTTGAATTGAGATTTGACTTTGAGAAATGCACCTCCACCCACTATACGACACAGCTGCCTTTGGTCCCCCTGCGGCGGTTGGCCATAATGGTTGGCGACTCTGCTAAAGTAGTCTCATATTAAATGAAGAAATGCCATCGCACAAATTTGTGAATAGTGTTTTTTTTTATTCCCTGGATCCTCGCATTTAGAGAGTTTAAATGAGACGTGATGTCCACCAAAAATAGCAGGTTATTAAGCCAGTCATTGTTCAGCAGACATTACCGTTCTGTAGGTAATTCATTTATTTCAGATAGAAACAGATAGACCTATTTTTCAGTGCCCAGAAACGTGACAGAACTTTCCTTTTAAATAGCCATCTGATATCACAGTGTAAGAGTAGCGCACTGTATTTATCGTTCAGGTCTGATAGAAGCTGTCTGAACTGACGTCTTTTCAGCGCCTTACCTCGCGTGCCACTTTCTGGCAGCTGGCGATCCACAAGAGGCCCGCGGGCCATGGATTGAGAACCTCTGGTCGGCATCTAATCACTCTAGTCAATTGAAGCGTTTCATTATGTCCTTGTAGGACTGGCTCGTTGATTTTTCTGTCTGTCCATGGTATTCTTTGCATTTTCAGTAGAAACCACATTTTCACTGCCATTAGATGTTTTCAGCATGTCTACTCATTCATTGTCCAGGTTCCAAAAGTGCAGATTGTATGTATCACTTCAACACACATTGATGTGATAAACGCTCTCTGGAATAAGAAAGCGAATGCAAAGTTAACAGAAAGTGTATCCATAACTGGAGAGATGTTTCACAAAGAAGAGAGTGGATATTTTTAATCAGATCGCTATAGGATATTAAATCTTGATGGCCGTCAGGGCATATGTGGAAATGTCCCGAATAATGATGATGCGACCCCCCCCCCCCCCCCTTTCCCCCCCAGAAAAAAGTATTGGCATGTAGTATAGAATAAGTAACGTGTAGAAGGTCGGCATGGCCGTATGGATAGGAACGCGTCTTCTTAAACATCAGGTGTGCTGATGCCGAGGTAAGGGGTTCAACCCCTACACCGGACAGCTGGACTAAAATGTTGACCTCCCGTCCTTGACTTGAGGACGTAAATTACAAATACTCCCTGATTTCGGAGTGAGTTCGCTTAATGGCGAGGGACACTGTTAATAGGGAAAGCTAATTCACACGCAAATTTCAGTCCAGCATTACTATAAGGTGTGTGCTGGACTACGCTTCAGTTCAAAATGAGCGATTGAAAAAAAAACACAAACAAGTAACGTATATTCATTGTTATCATCTACAATACCGTATGCATAGAAATAACGTGAACAATTGCAGAATGTCATCTCAATATTGCATTAAAAGGGACACGCCTGTATATTATATATAGTTGGTTTCCCTTCCACATAATACACATATCGTGTATTATGTGAAAGGTAAACAACTATGTTAATTTATTGTTTTATAAAATAAGAACATTTTGAATTTATTTAATTACACATAAATTATACTTGCCTGATTTCACAACCGCTGCATCAACTTCTTTGCAGATTCAAAAACTACATATAATAGTAGAAAATGTCAAGCTTTGGGCAAGACGTAATTTTGCGTGTTAATTAATATATCGCAACAAGATTATTTCACAGGACTGGAAACACGACTCTGCTGTTATCGGTTTCAATGTAATCAACATATTAATATTCTTTCCTATTGTTTGACAGGCACGCATGTGCTTTAGTGAAACAAGCATATTTGTGCACCCATTACCATCTTTGGTTCTCCTACTGCATTTTCATTAAGACTAAAGTGCAGTAGTGCAACTGATCTGCCCATGACCCCCAACAGAGGCTGTCGTCTGAAGTGACAAAACAGAATTCCAAATCACTAACAGGTGGGCATTGGTGGACCACATTGGGCTGGAAGGCTCATACTGGGATTAACATGCCTCAAACAATAACAAACAACATGCGACGCGTGCAAAATCCTGCCGTGGGTATCTCCCAGTGTGATCCTCTCTACAGCCGGACTGTTGTCAACTGAACAGACCTGACACATTGACAGGTTGGTGTCTGATAGGAGCTACATTGGGCTCCTGTCAGCGATAAGCTAATAGTGGCTCGTGTATTAAACGTGGTCCTGATCACCATGATCATTAACGCCAAGAGTCAAAAGGATTCCGAAAGGCTTGCAGTCTGCGTCGAGATGTTGTGGGAGAATAAATGCTATAGATCAGTAGTTCCCAAGCTTTTCAAGCAGAGGTCCATATCTACTATTTTCGGTATTTAAGCGGGCCACAACGTTATAAAATTATTAAAGTCGTGCAATATTATTCTTACCTTTCATACCTTTCGTCAACAAAATTCTAAAACTTTAAAGGCAGTCAGTGTCAGTCATACACTGCGGTCATTTTTTTTGGTTTAAAATCAAAAGTTCATTTAACAATAAATTTTAAATCAGTTTAGAAAATCGCTATTAATGTACTTAATTTACAATTGTAACTGTTCTTTATAACCAGTTACTTAAGTTCAGATGCCAGTTTATCATTGTCTGTGCATAAATCAATCGTGCAAAAAGTCAGAAGCGCAGCTAGGTTATTGTCGGTGAGTTTGGAACGTTTCTTTTTTTATTTGTTTTATTTTTTATAACGGTCATTGCGGAAAATGACTTCTCGCATCTGTAAGTCGAACCAAAACGACAGATGTATCTCTGGGCGAATGAACGCAAGTGTTCAAATTGTTCGACAGGCAATAGTCGCCAGAATGAAATCATATGATCAGCTGAATGTGAAGCAGGCAGCTCCGGAAATTTACATCTCAGTTCAGCATTGCATTTCAAATCAATTACTTCGTACTGAAGGTTTTGCTGTAATTGACAGAGCTTGGCATTAGGAAATACGAACGGATTTATGAAGACGGTAACATTATCCTCCTCTATTGTGAACTCTTGAAATCTCGACAGAAAGTTATGCAGAAGACTTTCAACTATTACTTTGTACTGTAACAAGTCACATTTCTGTTCCACCACAAGCGTCTTCAGAGATGGAAACGCCTCTAAAATCTCTTCAGTCAGCTGTCCGATAAACAGTCGTTGTCTCATATTAAGTGAAGAAATGTCATCGCACAAATTTGTGAATAGTTTATTTTGTTTTTTCCCCTGGATCCTCGCATTTAAAAAGTTTAATTGAAACGTGATCTCCACCAAAATGCCAGGTCATTAAGCCAGTAATCGTTCAGCAGTCATTCCCGTTCTGTAGCCAATTCATTTATTTCAGATAGAAACAGATAGACACTATTTATTAGTGCCCAGAAATGTGACAGAACTTTCCCTTTAGATAGCCATGTGACATCGCAGTCTGATAGAAACAGTCTGAAGTGACGACTTTTCAGCGCCTTACGTCGCGTGCCACTTTCTGACAGCTGGCGGGCCACAAGTGGCCCGCGGGCCGTGGATTGGGAACTTCTGGTCTACATCTAATCACTCTAGTCAATTGAAGATTTTCTTATGTCCTTAAGGGTAGGACTGGCTCGTTGATTTTTCTGTCTGTCCATGGTATTCTTTGCATTTTCCGCAGAAACCACATTTTCACTGCCATTAGATGTTTTTCAGAATGTCTACTCCATCATGAACTCAGTTGTGAATCAGTGATCTATTATTGACATTAAGACGCATTTCGCTGTTGTATTCTGATGTGTTTGTTATGTTTAAAGATGCATGAGATGCTTCTTCACCCACATTTTTTTAGTAATAAACTGATATTAATTTGAATAACGAAGACACAAACAATAGATTGCACCATTTATTGCCTGGCATATTTCGCTGCTTCTCGTCAGGTACATACTGCAGAAATCACACAACTTACGTGAATTAACTAGATAAATCCTTCAAGTGATTGATTCAAGTGATTGATTCAAGTGATTGATCAAGTCTCCAAGTTATTACCTGTCAAACGTGTCAAAGAGGTCAAACGTGTGTTCTTAAACATCCGGGATCTGATGCTGAGGTAAGGGGTTCAATCCCTACACCGGACAGTTGGACTTTAGTGTTGACCTCTCGTCCTTGACTTGGGGACGTAAATTACACGTACCCCCTGAATTCGGAGTGAGTTCGCCAAATTGCTTAGAAATTGAAAAACAACACAACAGACAATATACCAAATTTAAATTAGTGCACAAAAGAATTCAGGAAAGATATAATAAAAGAACAAGTACGTCAACAGGCTGTTTACAAACTAAAGATGACAAAATCATAATAGAAACAGAACAGATTCTACATGTATGGTCAGATTATGTGAAAAACCTTTATAATGATAACAGAGATGAACAGTATGATACTCGATCTAATAATGATTGATTGATTGATTGATTTAGGAACCGACATCATAGCATTCGGGACATTCCAATAATTGCTCCGTCCCCATCCTCAGCAGCCAGCGAAGAGTTTGCTACGAATTATCATGCAGAGAGTGAGGAAGAAAATACAACCTGAAATAGAGAAAGAACAATGTGGGTTTATAGAAGGAAAGGGTACAGTAAATGCTGTGTATATGCTGCCATCATTTATTGAACGTGCTATAGAAGTAAACAAAGATATACATCTTTGCTTTATTGACTACACAAAGACTTTCGATAGAGTAAGACATGTCAACATGGTGGATATGCTTGCAGATCTACAAATTGATGGGAAAGACATTAGACTTATAAAAAACATATATTGGAAATAACAAGCTGCCATAAGGATTGATAATGAAGTGCGTTAATATCAGCCTGGTAAGAGAGGTGTGAGGTAGGGATGCGTAATGTGTCCAGAACTTTTTTCCCTATACAGAGAAAATATTTTCAGAAATGTAGAAGATATAAATGGAATCAGCATTGGAGGACGAACATCAATAACATTAGATATGCAGATGATACAGTATTGATTGCAGACAATGAGCAGAATCTGAAACAATTAGTAGATGCGGTTGTTGCACACAGTGAAAAACTGGGGTTAGAATTAAATTATAAAAAGACACAGATTATGGTCGTCACTAGGAAGAACGAAATACCACAATGTAATAAACAGTAAATGGGATATTCTTCAACAAGTGAATCGGTACAATTATCTCGGAACAGTCATAACATATGATGGGAGATGCCTTGAAGAGATTAGAACAAGAATCGCCATGGCGAAAGTAGCCTTCAGCAAGAAGAAAAACATACTGACCAATAAAAAGATGTCAATCGAAACGAGAAAAAGAGTGTTGAGGTGCTACATAAAGCTTGTTCTTTTTGTATGGGTATGAAACTTGGACAATGAGCAGTCAAGCTGAAAAACATCTGATGGCTGCAGACATGTGGTTTCTGAGGAAAATGCAAAGAATAGCATGGACAGAAAGAAAAACGAATGACCAAGTACTACAGGAGACAAATGAAAATCGTAAATTGATTAGAGAAATTAGACGTACACAGTCAAAATTTTTTGGAAATGTTATGAGAAGAAATAAATTGGAGAACTTGGTGACAACTGGCAAGATTGAAGGGAACAGACCAAGGGGAAGACCGAGAAGTAAATACCTGGATGGCTTGACCGCATGGCATGGTCGAGACAGAAACACTGAGCTGATCCACGACTCTGGTGATCGAGTGAAATGGCGAGTCATGACCGCTCACGCTTTCCGGCACGGTACATGATTGATTGAATTCACACGGAAAATTCAGTCCAGCACTACTAGAAGGTGTGTGCTGGACTACGCGTGAGTTCAAAATGAGCGACTGAACAAAAACAACACACACAAAAAGTAGCTTATATTTATTGTTATTATCTACAATACCGCATGCATAGAAATAACGTGAACAATTGCAGAATGCCATCTCAATATTGCATTAGAGGGACACAAATACAATATGTGTATTATGTACAAGGGAAACAACTATATTAATTTATTGTTTTATAAAATATGAACATTTTGAATTTATTTAATTACACATAAATTATACCTTCCTGATTTCACAACTGCTGCAGGAGCTTCTTTGCAGAGTTAACAACTACTTATAATAGCAGAAAACGTCAAGCATTAGGCAAGACGTAAATTTGCGTGTTAATTAATATATCGCAACTGGAATATTTCACAGGACTGGAAACACGACTCTGTTATAATCGGTTTGTATGTAAGTTGTTCACAAACTCAAATACTATTGTTTGACAGGCACACATGTGCTTTACTGAAAGGAGCGTATGTATGCGTCTATTACCATCTGTGCCGTTCTCCCTGGCCTAGAGGCTAGCGACTTTCTGCGTAATCCCGTTTATCCACGCGAGCAAAAGAGATTGCGCGAGAATCGGTAGCGGTTCTTGTCGTGCCTGTTACTTACGGGATATGTAAGCAGGCCGCTCAGAGATTAATGGCAAAATACTGAGCGTAATCTTGCCAAGAAATCAACAACGGCAGTAAAATGCTGGTGTTAACAGCAATGTCCTGTAATCCATCCATCCATCATGTACCATGCCGGTAAGCGTGGGCGGTCATGTTCTGCCATCTCACTCGATCAACAGAGTCGTGGATCAGTTCCGTGTTTCTGTCTCGACCATGCCACAAGGCCAAGCCATCCAGATACTTGTTTCTAGGTCTTCCCCTTGGTCTGTTCCCCTCGATCTTACCAGTTGTCACCAAGTTCTCCAAATCATTTCTTCTCATAACATGTTCATGACTCTCTACAAATATCGGTCTTTAGTGTCCTGGAGCAACTCTGCTGATGATATTCCTCCATGCACCATCTCAATCCGTCCAGCATCATTTCTCTTGGTCTGCCTCTGCCTCTCTTCCCCTCAAACTTTCCAGTTGTAACAATAGTTCTCCAATGCATCTCTTCTCATCACATGATCAAAGAAAGCTGTTTGTCTCTTTCTTATTGCTGTATATAGTGTTCTAGTTTCATTAGCTTCTTTCAGGCAGTCGTTGTTAGTTACTCTGGTCTTAGGGATATACACAAAAAAAAAAAAAAAAAAAAAAAAAAACAATTACCATCTTTGGTTCTCGTACTGTATTTTCATTAAGATTAAAGTGCAGTGGTTGCAACTGATCTGCCCATGACCCCCAACAGAGACTGTCATCTGAAGTGACAAAAAGAATTCCAAATCACTGACTGGTAGGCATCGGTGGACCACTATGGGCTGGAATGCTCATACTGGGATTAAGATGCCTCAAACAATAACAAACAACATGCCACGCGTGCAAAATCCTGTCGACGGTATCTCCCAGTGTGATCTTCTCTACAGCCGGACTGTTGTCAACTGAACAGACCTGACACATTGACAGGTTGGTGTCTGATAGGAGCTACATTGGGCTCCTGTCAGCGATAAGCTAATAGTGGCTCGTGTATTAAACGTGGTCCTGATCACCATGATCATTAACGCCAAGAGTCAAAAGGATCCGAAAGGCTTGCAGTCTGCGTCGAGATGTTGTGGGAGAATAAATGCTATAGATCAGTAGTTCCCAAGCTTTTCAAGCAGAGAGCCATATCTACTATTTTCGGTAGTTAAGCGGGCCACAACGTTATAAAATTATTAAAGTCGTGCAATATCATTCTTGCTTTTCTTACCTTTCGTCAACAAAGTTCTAAAACTTTAAAGGCAGTCAGTGTCAGTCATACACTGCAGTCATTTGTTGGTTTAAAATCAAAAGTTCATTCAGCAATACATTTTAAATCAGTTTCGAAAATCGCTATTATTGTAATTAATTTACAATTGTAACTGTTCTTCATAACCAGTTACTTAAGTTCAGATGCCAGTTTATCAATGTCTGGGCACAAATCTGTTGTGCCCAAAGTCATAAGCGCAGCTAGGTTACTATCGGTGAGTCTGGAAAGATGCTTGTTTTTGTTTTTTTAAATAACGGTCTTTGCGGAAAATGACTGCTCGCATCTGTATGTCGAACCAAAACGACAAATGTATCTCTGGGCGAATGAACGCAAGTGTTCAAATTGTTCGACAGGCAATAGTCGCCAGAATGAAATCATATGATCAGCTGAATGTGTAGCAGGCAGCTCCAGAAATTTACATCTCATTTCAGCATTGCATTTCAAATCAATTACTTCGTGTTGAAGGTTTTGCTGTAATTTACAGAGCTTGGCATCAGCGAATACGAACACATTTATGAAGAGGGCAACATTATCCTCCTATATTGTGAACTCTTCAAATCTCGACTGAAAGATATCCAAACGACTTGCAACATTTGCTTTGTACTTTAACAAGTAACATATCTTTTGCAACACAAGAGTCTTCAGAGTTGTAAACGCCTTTAAAGTCCCTTCAGTCAGCTGTCCGATAAACAGTCGTAGTCTCAAATTAAATGAAGAAATGCCATCGCACAAATTTGTGAATAGTTTTTTTTTTACTGGATCCTCGCATTTAAAGAGTTTCAATGAGAAGTGATATCCACCGAAGATGCCATTTCATTAAGCCAGTCATCGTTCAGCAGACATTCCCGTTCTGTAGGCAATTCATTTATTTCAGACAGAAACAGATAGACCTATTTTTCAGTGCCCAGAAATGTGACAGAACTTTCCTTTTAAATAGTCATCTGACATCACAGTGTAACAGTAGCTCACTGTATTTCTCGTACAGGTCTGATAGAAACTGTCTGAACTCACGCCTGTTCAGAGCCTTACCCCGCGTGCCACTTTCTGACAGCTGGCGGGCCACAACTGGCCCGCGGGCCTTGGTTTGGATACCTCTAGCCTACATCTACTCACTGTAGTCAATTGAAGATTTTCATTATTTCCTTGTAGGACTGGCTCGTTGAGTTTTCTGGCTGTCCATAGTATTCTTTGCATTTTCCACAGAAACCACATTTTCACTGCCATTAGATGTTTTTCAGCATGTCTACTCATTCATTGTCCAGGTTCCAAAAGTGCAGATTGTATGTATCACTTCAACACACATTGATGTGATAAACGCTCTCTGGGATAAGAAAGCGAATGCAAATGAACAGACAGTGTTTCCATAACTGGAGAGATTTTACAGAAAGAATAGAGCAGAGATTTTTAATCAGATCGCTATAGGATGTTAAATCTTGGTGGCTGTCAGGGCATATGTGGAAATGTCACAAATAATGATGATATCGACACCGCCCCCCCCCCCCCCCGAAAAAGGTATTGGCCATTAAGTATACTATAAGTAATGTGTAGAGGTCGGCATGGCCGTATGGATAGGAACGAGTCTTCTTAAACATCCGGTGTGCTGACGCTGAGGCAAGGGGTTCAACCCCTACACCGGATAGCTGTACTAAAATGTTGACCTCTCGTCCTTGACTTGGGGATGTAAATTACAAGTACCTCCTGATTTCGGAGTGAGTTCGCTTAATGGCGAGGGACATTCTTAATAGGGAAAGCTAATTCACACGCAAAACAACCCTTCAACGCTAAAGGCAGATCATGGGGAAACACTTCCTCCAATACACAAGGGGAGGAGCTAGAGACTGCACTGGAAACCATCGACCTGGTTTGTATCAACAGTGGCTGTGTCACCAGGACAGCAAGCCGTCCAGGCGATGAGGACAGTGCTATTGATCTGGCGCTAGTTTCACCTTCACTCACTACAGTGTGTAGATGGGGTGTCCTAGGACACCATGGCAGCGACCACCACCCGTGCAGCATATTGGTGGAGAAAGGCAGAACCAGGCAGCACAAGCTAAAGGTAAAGACGTTCCAGTATGACAGTACAGGGCAAGATGTGGTGAGTAAAATAAGACGTGACAAGCGCAGAACGTTTCAGGGCAGGAAAAAAAGCTGGGAGCAGCCACCGTGGTGGAGTTTCGAGGTGGAGAAGGCTTGGGTGGTTAAGCGTAGTGCTGTAAGGAGATGGCAAAATGCCAAGAAGAACAGAGCTGGTCATCCTAGTCCCTGCTTGCACTTAGAAAGAGAGATGCACACAAAAGTAAGCTATTTCAAAAAACTGGTCAAGGTGGTTAAAAGCGAAAAATGGGCAGAGGTGTGTCAAAGAGTAAGCACAGACAAGTCACTGAAATTGTTCTGGCGACTACATAAAAGCATGAGTGGTGTAGTCAAGAATAAGAGCATTTCAGACTTCCAAGGTGCTGACCTCACCTGGCAGAGGAATGACGAGGACAAGGGCAAAGCCCTCTTTGAACGCTACCTTGAGCAGGGCAAGCAAACAGACATGGGAGGCCGAAATCTGGCCAAGGAGGTCACCTCAGACAGATGCAAGGCCCAGAACACTTCGGAGGAAGACACAGTGACAGTGAAAGAAATCAAGGCTGTGCTTCGACGATCAAATAACAGTGCTCCAGGTCCTGATGGCATAAGATACAACGACATAAATAGGTGTACCGACAAGAGAAACTAGCAGACATGTACAACAACAGTATAGGGAGTGCTAGCATCAAGGAGGAATGGTTACACAGCTATCTGATTCCCTTGCCGAAGCCTGACAAAGACCTCAAAAAAATTCAGGGATATCGAATTATAACCATGCAGAATACAATAGGCAAGCTGCTGGAGAAGGTAATTGCCAGGAAAATATCAAGCCAACTAGAGAGGCAAGGTGTTTTCCCACCTACCCTGGGTGGGTACCGTCCAAAAAGAGAAACCTGGACCAATGCAGCAGTCTTTGCCCAGGATGTCTATGAAGGTTTCCATGCAGGCACTGAAACCGTTGCTGCAGCGATTGATCTTGAGGACGCATACAACAGAGTACCACTGGATTTTTTAATGTTTCAGCTTCTTGAACTAAACGTAAGTCCATTCCTCCTTAGTTGGATCGCTGCAGCCCTCTACCAACGGAAAGTAGTTTTTAGATGTGGCAGTTGGACTTCGGAACCAACAACAATATATCCTGGCCTACCACAGGGATCACCATTATCTCCGGTACTGTTCAACGCCTACACAGTGAGAATCACCAGTGAGCAGATCACTGGACCTGGCAGGACATTGTCGTATGCCGATGATGTTTTAGTGTATCGTCAGGGTAAGGATAGAGAGGAGGTTGCTGTGGAACTACAAACCGAACTCAATCGCATAAGTACTTGGTGTGATGAAGCTGGGGCAATGGTCAACCCAACAAAGGCAACAGTGACTTGGTTCTCGTTGAATAATCATATTGTCAACAACCCAACACCAACTGTAATGCTGTGTTCAGAGACGGTGGAAAGAACGCAGGCAATGAATTACCTGGGGATACGGTTTGATCGAAGCCTTGCTTATAATGTGCACATAGACCAGGTGATAACAAAGGCCAAGCGGGGTTTGGCAGCGATGCGGGTGATGGCGGCAGCAAACTGTGAGCAGCGCCATCTATGTCTTCTGTACGAGGGGCTGGTCATGTCTGTTTTGGAGTATGCAATGGCAATCCTGACTCTCAGCCATAAGCAGATAGAAAGGATGGAAAGGATACAGAATGAAGCTATGCGCATTATTCTTGGATGTACAAGAGATACAGCATGCAGGGCGATGCGCTACCTTCTTGATTTTCCAACCATTGAAGAGAGAATACAAGTTTGCAGGGCACGCGCCTACCTCAGAATTAACGCAAACACACAACATCCACTGCATAGTGAAATTAGGAAGGTGAAGGGCAGCAGGTTAAAAAGAGGACGGTCGTGGATGGGTCAAGCCGAAGACATTCTTCAACAGGTGTGTTCACTTGAGGACTTAGAACCTGGCGAGGAGTGGGTGCAAGTGCCAACAGACTTCTGCACATCCTTTTCAGTTTGCATCCAACTAGATAGAAAATGCAGACAAGAAAATCCGGCTGCTGTTGAGGCTGAAGTACAAGCGTTGATTTTCGAGAATTCGCTAGACGGTGACGCGGTCATCTACACAGATGGGTCGGTCGTCCGACATGTGAGAAGCTCATGGGCCTTTACAGCTCGGGCCGGAGGGAGAATTGTGAAGGAGGACTCTGGTGCTTTCACTGAAACCACAAGTAGCCTGACCATGGAAGTCATGGCAGTAAGTAAAGCAATAACATGGCTCGAGACACAGACATTCACTAGGGCTTGTTTCCTTAGCGACTCAATGAACATGATCAAGAGGATAGAGGAGGAGTCGATCCGAAGAGAATGGCTTGCTGCCTCTGAAGCGGTCTCGGCTGGCAAAGATTAGTTTCATCTTCGTGCCAGGTCATGCGGGAGTACAAGGAAATGAGCGGGCTGACAAGCTAGCAGGTGAGGCTACTGTGGAGGGCGGACACGCCATGGACCAGGCTGACATTCTGAGTGCTCTACGAGAAGTGAGACTTTTGCGAGAACCAAGTGATGACTGTGAATCTACAACAATGGCCAGACTGCAGGAGCAGCAAATTAAAAGAGGGGTGGCCAAACAAGAACACTACGCAGGAAGCCAAAGAAGATTGATAAACCAACACAGAACTGGCCTCGTTAGCCGCTACACGCTGCGGGATTTGCTGAGGAGGGGATCCGAGCACTTATGGACTGAGTGGTTCGATGTGCAACGAGGATGATCTGTCGACTAACTAACTAACACGCAAAATTCAGTCCAGCACTACTAGAAGGTGTGTGCTGGACTACGCTTGAGTTCAAAACGAGCGAGTGAAAAAAAAACAACACAAAAATGTAACGTATATTCATTGTTATCATCTACAGTAGTGTATGCATAGAAATAACGTGAACAATTGCAGAATGTCATCTCAATAGTGCATTAAAGGGACACGTATATATATTATATATATAGTTGTTTCCCTTCCATACCACACACATATTTTGTATTTTGTGCAAGGGAAATAATTATATTAATTTATTGTTTTATAAACTATGAAGATTTTGAATTTATTTAAATACACATAATTTATACGTGCCTGATTTTAAAACCGCTGCATCAACTTCTTTGCAGATTCAACAACTACATATAATAGTAGAAAATGTCGAGCATTAGGCAAGACTTAATTTTGCGTGTTAATTAAGATATCGCAACAAGATTATTTCACAGGACTGGAAGCACGACTCCGCTATAAAGTGGTTTCAACGTAACGTATTCCCTCAAAGGCATTTTCTATTTTGACAGGCACACAAGTGCTTTATTGAAACAAGTACATGCACCTAATTCCATCTTTGGTTTTCGTACTGTATTTCATTAAGATTAAAGTGCAGTGGTTGCAAATGATCTGCCCATGACCCCCAACAGAGGCTGTCATCTGAAGTACAAAAAAGAATTCCAAATCACTGACTGGTGGGCATCGGTGGACCACAATAGGCTGGAAGGCTCATACTGGGATTAAGATGCCTCAAACAATAACAAACAACATGCGACGCGTGCAAAATCCTGTCAAGGGTATCTCCCAGTGTGATCCTCTCTACAGCCGGACTGTTGTCAACTGAACAGACCTGACACATTGACAGGTTGGTGTCAGATAGGAGCTACATTGGGCTCTCGTCAGCGATAAGCTAATAGTGGCTCGTGTATTAAACGTGGTCCTGATCACCACGATCATTAACGCCAAGAGTCAAAAGGATTTCGAAAGGCTTGCAGTCTGCGTCGAGATGTTGTGGGAAAATAAATTCCATAGACCAGTAGTTCCCAAGCTTTTCAAGCAGAGGGCCATATCTACTATTTTCGGTAGTTAAGAGGGCAACAACGTTACAAAATTATTAAAGTCGTGCAATATCATTCTTACCTTTCTTACCTTTCGTCAACAAAATTCTGAAATTTTAAAGGCAGTCAGTGTCAGTCATTCACTGTGGTCATTTTTTGGTTTAAAATCAAAAGTTCTTTTAACAATAAATTTTACATCAGTTTCGAAAATCGCTATTATTGTAATTAATTTACAATTGTAACTGTTCCTCATAACCAGTTACTTAAGTTCAGATGCCAGTTTATCAATGTCTGGGCACAAATCTGTCGTGCCCAAAGTCATAAGCGCAGCTAGGTTACTGTCGGTGAGTCTGGAAATTTGCTTGTTTTTTTTATAACGATCATTGCGGAAAATGACTACTTCGCATCTGTATGTCGAACCAAAACGACAAATGTACATATCTGGTCGAATGAACGCAAGTGTTCAAATTGTTCAGACAGGCAATAGTCGCCAGAATGAAATCATATGATCAGCTGAAGGTCAAGCAGGCAGCTCCAGAAATTCACATCTCAGTTCAGCATTTGCATTTCAAATAAATTACTTCGTGCTGAAGTTTTTGCTGTAATTGACAGACCTTGGCATCAGGAACGGATTTATGAAGAGGATAATATTATCCGCCTCTATTGTGAACTCTTGAAATCTCGACTGAAAGACATCCAGAAGACTTTCAACTTTTACTTTGCACTGTAACAAGTCACATTTCTTCTCCACCACAATCGTCTTCAGAGTTGGAAACGCCTCCAAAGTCCCGTCAGTCACCTGTCCGATAAACATTCGTAGTCTCATATTAAATGAAGAAATGCTATCGCACAAATTTGTGAATAGATTTTTTCCCCCCTGGAACCTCAAATTTAAGGAGTTTAAATGAGACGTGATGTCCACCAAAAAATGCCAGGTCATTAAGCCAATCATCGTTTAGCAGACATTCCCGTTCCATAGGCAATTCATTTATTTCATACAGAAAAAGATAGACACTGTAGAGTCTCTGTGGCGACGTGGTCAAGCCGTTTGACTCGTGCTCCGAAGGTTGTGGGTTCGATTCCGGGCCGCGCCCTTCGGTTTCCGAGTTAAATGTTTCGGAGACTCCTGTGGGTCGTCGGTAAAAACTACGGAGTTCGAGCTTTGTGCGACGCTTTCCGTGATGCGGAAAGAGGCCGAGCCATATGGGATAAAACCCGGTGCAATTAAGTCGACCCTGTCGACTTTTAAGCGACTTTTTTTTAAATATAGACACTATTTTTCAGTGCCCAGAAACGTGACAGAACTTTCCTTTTAAATAGCCATCTGACATCACAGTATAAGAGTAGCTCACCGTATTCCTCGCTCAGATCTGGTAGAAACTGTCTGAACTCAGGCCTTTTCAGTGCATTATTTCGCGTGCCACTTTCTGACAGTTGGCGGGCCACAAGTGGCCCGCGTGCCGTGCTTTGGGAAACTCTGGTCTACATCTAATCACTCTAGTCAATTGAAGCTTTTCATTATGTCCTTGCAGGACTGGCTCGTTCATTTTTCTGTCTGTTCATGGTATTCTTTGCATTTTCCGCAGAAACCACATTTTTACTGCCATTCGATGTTTATTAGCTTGTCTACTCATTCATTGTCCAGGTTTTAAAAGTGCAGATTCTATGTATCACTTCAACACACATTGATGTGATAAACGCTCTCTGGAATAAGAAAGCGAATGCAAGTGAGCATAAATTGTATCCATAACTGGAGAGATTTTTCACAAAGAATAGAGTGGAGTTTTTTAATCAGATCGCTATAGGATGTTAAATCTTGATGGCCGTCAAGGCATATGTGGAAATGTCCCGAATAATGATGATATCGACCCCCCCCCCCCCCCCCCCCCGAAAAAAGTATTGGCTATGTAATATAGAATAAATAACGTGTAGAGGTCAGCATGGCCGTATGGATAGGAACGCTTGTTCTTAAACATCCGGTGTGCTGATGCCGAGGTAAGGGGTTCAACCCCTACAACGGAAAGCTGGACTAAAATGTTGGCCTCTCTTTCTTGACTTGGGGACGTAAATTACAAGTACCCCCTGAATTCGGAGTGAGTTCGCCTAATGGCGAGGGACACTGTTAATAGGGAAAGCTAATTCACACGAAAAATTCAGTCCAGCACTACTAGAAGGTGTGTGCTGGACTACGCTTCAGTTCAAAACGAGCGAGTGAAAAACAAAACACAAACAAGTAACGTATATTCATTGTTATCATCTACAATAGTGTATGCATAGAAATAACGTGAACAATTGCAGAATGTCATCTCAATATGGCATTAAAGCAGCGTTTCCCAACGTGGGGCCCACGCCCCACAGGGGGCAATTCGACTGTTAAGGGGGCCAATTCGAAAATGGAAGACATCGGCTGGATATAACAAAACGGGGAGACTTGAGACTGAAGTTAACTAAATTGGAACCTGACGTAAAATCTCTTTGCAGCAAGTATCAAGCGCAAGGATCTCGCTAAATTTAAATAAGTACTAATAATTAAAATAGTATAGAAAAATCTTTCATTAAAATTATTTTGTACTTGAATTTCAGTTCTCCATTATATGTTTTGAAGATTTACTTACTGTGTTTGCTGAATAATTTCCTAGTGATTTCTTCCTATCAGTCCTTTGGCTAGGGTCGGGTGCATTTGCCTCTCCCCCCAGTAGTGCGCCTGGTCTATTCGGGGGCCGGGATGATCAAATAAAATCCCATCACATATCTTCACCTTAGATGTGGGCCTGGTGGACCACTGTGGGCAATAGCTTACAGTGAGGATAAGGGCCCACGCACAAAAAAGGGGGGAGGCGGGGGGAACTAGCATGTCTGGGGTAACCGCCAAACCAAAAAAAAACAAAAACAAAAATTCACCCAACACAACCGACACACAGGGACGCGTGACCTGGGTGAGGGGCGGGGGGATAAGAATTTTAGAAAGGCTTAGGTGAGGCATAGCACAAAAAAGGTTGGGAAACACTGCATTAAAGGGACACGCCTATATATATTATCTATAGTTGTTTCACTTCCATGTAATACACATATTGTGTATTTTATCAAGGGAAACAACTATATTAATTTATTGATTTATAAAATATGAACATTATGAATTTATTTAATTACACATAAATTATACGTGCCTGATTTCACGACCGCTGCATCAACTTCTTTGCAGATTCAACAACTACATATAATAGTAGAAAATGTCAAGCATTAGACAAGACGTAATTTTGCGTGTTAATTAATATATCGCAACAAGATTATTTCACAGGACTGGAAACACGACTCTGCTGTAATCGGTTTCAATGTATGTTAAGCCAGAGAGGTTACTTTTATTGTTTGACAGGCACACATGTGCTTTAATGAAACAAGCATATTTGTGCATCCTATTACCATCTTTGCTGGTCTCCCTGGCCGAGGAGTTACACGTCCATCCATCCATCATGTGCCATGCCGGTAAACGTGGGCGGTCATGTTCTGCCATCTCACTCGATCACCATAATCGTGGATCAGCTCTGTGTTCCTGTCTCGACCATGCCACTGTGGCCAAGCCATCCAGGTATTTGCTTCTAGGTCTTCCCCTTGGTCTCTTCCCTTCGATCTTGCCAGTTGTCACCAAGTTCTCCAATTCATTTCTTCTCATAACATGCCCAAAAATTTTGACTGTCTACGTCTAATGACTCTAATCAGTTTACGATCTTCATTTGTTTCTTGAAGGACTTGTTCGTTGGTTTTTCTATCTGTCCATGGTATTCTTTGCATTTTCCTCAGAAACCACATTTTCACAGCCATTAGCTGTTTTTCAGCTTGACTGCTTATTGTCCACGCTTCACATCCATACAAAAGTATAGGTTCTATGTAGCATCTCAACACTCTTTTTCTCGTTTCAATTGATATCTTTTTGTTGGTCAGTATGTTTTTCATCTTGCAAAAGGCTACCTTCGCAATGGCAATTCTTGTTCTAATCTCTTCAAGGCATCTCCCATCAGATGTTATGACTGTGCCGAGATAACAGTATCGATTCACTTGTTTAAGAATATGCCCATCTACTCGTATATCACATTGTGGTATTTCCTTCTTCCTAGTGACGACCATAATCTGTGTCTTCTTAATATTCAGTTCTAACCCTAGTTGTTCACTGTGTGCAACAACCGCATCTACTAAATTTTGCAGGTCCTGTTCATTGTCTGCAATCAAGACTGTATCATCTGCATATCTAATGTTATTGATGTATCGTCCCCCAATGTTGATTCCTTCCATATCTTCTATATTTCTAAATATATTTTCACTGTACAGGGAAAAAAGATCTGGAGACATTACACATCCCTGTCTCACACCTCTTTTAATAGGCTGATATTGACCTACATCGTTATCAATTCTGATGGCAGATTGTTGTTTCCAATATATGTTTTTTACAAGTCTAAGGTCTTTTCCATCAATTTGTAGATCTTCAAGCATCCTTATCATGTCGACATGTCTCACTTTATCGAAAGCCTTTGTGTAGTCAATAAAGCAAAAATATAGATCTTTGTTTACTTCTATAGAACGCTCAATTACTGTTCTCAGTATATACACAGCATTTACTGTGCCCTTGCCTTCTACAAACCCACATTGTTCTTCTCCTATTTCGGGTTGTATTTTCTTCCTAACTCTTTGCATGATAATTCTCAGCAGAATATTTGTGATGTGGCTCATTATACTAATTGTTCTATGTTGATCGCATTCCATGGCTCCTGATTTCTTCGGGATTGCAATAAATATAGAATTACATAATTCAGGAGGTATATCTCCAGTATCGTATATTGCGTTCAGCAGTCTGGTGACTTGGTCTATTCCATATTCTTCTAAGGCATTGATCATTTCTACTGTGATGTTATCTGTACCTGGGATCTTGCCAGTTTTCATATGGTTAAGAGCATTCTGAACTTCTATCTTCAAAATTGATGGTCTTTCATTATTATTCCGATGATCATATTGTTCTTCTCTTGTATCATCATAAAGGTCTTTCACATAATCTGACCACGCATGTAAAATCTGATATGTTTCTATTATGATTTTGCCATTTTTTGTTTTTAGGCAACCCGTTTATGTGTGTGTTCTTTTGTTACTGATGTCATTAATTCTTTTGTGCATTAATTTGGTATTCCGAGTATTGTGTTGGTGATTCAATTTCCTTGCAATTTTCATCAAGCCATGTTTCTTTTGCCTCTTTGCATAGCTTCCTAATTTTCCTATGAATCTCTTCATATTTGTCCTTGTTATTTTTGTTATTTCTTCTTACTTCCATGAGTTTTAAGATGTCTTCCGTCATCCATTTCTTGGGGTCCTATTATCTTTACTTTTGAGATGGTTGTTTCTGTAGCTTGGTTGACTGATTTCTTTAACATTTCAAATTGGTTACTGACGTCTTGAAATAATATTTCCATCTGTTTTTTACCTCTTTGTTGAATTTATCTTTTATTTCCTCACTCTTCAGTGACGTCTTGAAATAATATTTCCATCTGTGTTTTACCTCTACGTTGAATTTATCTTTTATTTCCTCACTCTTCAGTGATTGTAGATCAAATGTTGTGTTTCTTGGTGAATATTTGAATTTCTTTAATTTTATATGTAAATTGCTTAAGATTAATCTATGGTCGCTGTAGCAGTCTGCGCTTGGTATAGTTTTTGCTACTTTTAAGGCATGTCGAAATCTTATGTTGATGAGGATGTAATCTATCTGATTTCTAATCTTATGATCAGGACTCCTCCATAATCTCCTTGGGTGCTGTTGAAACCAGGTGTTTCCAATAATCAAATCTTGCTCTTTTGCCCACTGTACTAGTCTGCAAACTCTTTCATTCTGTTCCCCTAGTCCATACTTTCCTACTATGCATCCGTCCTGTTGATTTCCAACTTTGGCATTCAAGTCACCCATTATGATAGTTACTTCATAATTCTTGCATTTCTTGAAGGCTTTCTCTAAATCACTATAAAATTCATCGATGCTGTCATCACTATTGTCTGCTGTTGGTGCATAAACTTGTATGACGTTGACATCAAAAGGTCTTCCACTTAGCTTCACCAGTAACACTCTGTCTGATACATTCCAATATCCTTTGATCGATTTTGCTCTCTCTGTATCCATTATAACTGCTACCCCTCGCTGTTGTTTCTCTCCACCAGAATAGATTATTCTATATTCCTCAGATGCCATAATGCCCATTCCTGTCCATCTGGTCTCACATACACCTAACAGGTTAATATGTAATCTTCTCATTTCATTCTTAAGGTTATCAAATTAACCAAAACACGACTTTCTACGTAATCCCGTTTATCCACGCAGGGTCTCGCAGCGCGCGAGAATTGGAAGCGGTTCTACAAGCGCTGGTGACTTGCTGGATAACTAAGCCAGCCGCTCAGAAAGCAATGGCAAACTACTGAGCGTAATCTTGCCAAGAAATCAACAATCAGCTGGAATATGCAGATGTTGACAGCCATATCCTGTGAAAAGAATGTGCGAATTTAAAAAAAACAAACAAAAAAAGTACCATCTTTGCCGGTCTCTCTGGCCGAGGAGTTGCACGACTTTCTCCGTAATCCCGTTTATCCACGCAGGGTCTCGCAGCGCGCGAGAATTGGAAGCGGTTCTACCCGCGCTGGTGTTTTGCGAGATAACTGAGCCGGCCGCTCATAACGCAATCTACTGAGCGTAATATTGCCAAGAAGTCAACAATAAGCTGAAAGATGCTGATGTTGACAGTGATGTCCTGTAAAGGATATGCGAATTAAAAAAAAAAAAACAACAAAAAAACTTACCATCTTTGGTTCTCGCACTGTATTTTCATTAAGATTAAAGTGCCGTAGTTGCAATTGATCTGCACATGACCCCCAACAGAGGCTGTCATCTGAAGTTACAAAAAAGAATTCCAAATCACTAACAGGTGGGCATCGGTGGACCACAATGGGCTGGAAGGCTCATACTGGGATTAAGATGCCTCAAACAATAACAAACAACATGCGGCGCGTGCAAAATCCTGTCGAGGGTATCTCCCAGTGTGATCATCTCTACAGCCGGACTGTTGTCAACTGAACAGACCTGACACATTGACAGGTTGGTGTCTGATCGGAGCTACATTGGGCTCCTGTCAGCGATAAGCTAATAGTGGCTCGTGTATTAAACGCTGTCCTGATCACCATGATCATTAACGCCAAGAGTCAAAGGGATTCCGAAAGGCTTGCAGTTACAATCACGATGTATGTGTATCGTATTCTCCATCCAGCGGAAAGCTGCACTGACCGCCTCCACCTCCATTCTTAAGCTAGATGATGTGGTATCATATGCCAGGCTCTGCTGCACCAAACGTCGACCATTAGCCTTTGCCAAGAACCCCCAGGCACTTCTCCTACCTCTCAACACCGAACCTTCTGTGCAGATAATCACATCACTCGGGCGAGCATTATCCTGAATTAGTTGCTGGATTTCCACTTCTCTGCTTGCCACTCCCTGCACTCCTGGTCCAATGTGATTATAACTCTGCACAAGTCTGACTGCTCCACTGGCACTCTGACCCACTCCTCTCCTCGCCTAATGTTCTCCAAGATGCACACATGCCTAATTGTGTCCTCCACCTGAGCCATCCATGATTTACCTCTAATCAGTCACTGGCCCTTAACTGCGCCCAGCGACTCATGCAACGGGTGATCTGTGTCAGCAACGACTCTGAGCTATGCCTTCGCCTGCATCACCTTGAGCCTACCAGCAACAGCCGGCAAACCAAGGATGTACCGCATACACACTACTGGGGTGTCTCTGGTGCATCCCAGAATGACCCGCATAGATATCCAGAAGACTTTCAACTGTTACTTTGCACTGTAGCAAGTCACATTTCTTTTCCACCACAAGTTTCTTCAGAGTTAGAAACGCCTCTAAAGTCCCTTCTGTGAGCCTTCCGATAAACAGTCGTAGTACAACAGTGTAACTGTTATAGTGATTATGTGGTTAAAAGAATTAGAAATAGGCGATGTGCAATGTAAAGATTGGCAAACACTGCACGGGTGAGCACTGTTGCTTGATTACGCGAGAAGAGTGTGGTTATGAGACAGTATGGAAGACGACTTTCGAAAATCACCCGAGCTTACTGGGAGAACATGATCTGGAATATTTTTGGGAACAAAGTTCAAGGACCAGTTTGAGCGGGAGTGCATTGCTGAATAGCAGCAAGGTCACCTGCTATTGTTGACTAGCAGTTTCTCAGGGAGAGGAGTGCCAAATGTATTGTACACTTTGGGTTCAATCTGTCAGAGGGACAATGGTGAACTTTAGAGGCAGCATAATTTATGAGTACAGGCGGCATTGGAAGTGACCTTAGCTGTCAGAGGGGAACGCTATACTCCAAATTTATGGCGGCGGGAAGGATGAACCGGACCATGAACCGGAAAAATAATATAAATTTGGGTTAATATGATGCAGAGTATGCAAATTAATCAAGGTACGCGAGATACGGATTGGAGGACCTTCGGGGGGTGAGAAAGTTCATGGTCACGTGATTCCAGAAAGGCGCCAAATCGAGCAGGATTTATACGCGGTACAGCAAACAGTTGGGGAGATAAGCAGATTTTAGACGGCCGAGTGCAGATACTCAAAGGCTGTTGAGACCAAGGAGGCTGTGGCAACTCTGGTGGGGCAGGTATACCCGAGGACCATAGGAAGCACGGACTTAACTGTTGGAAGAAAGAGCCGCCCAAAAGAAACTATTGATCGCTGCTGTCAATTGCAATCATTAAGGAAAGTCACACAAGACTAGAGTGAGCTAAGAGGACACACGTTTGATGGGATCATCCAGAGAACTGCGTCGAACAAAGTTGGAAGGAGCCTGACTTTATTGGAAAGTGGCGAAATCACTATGAGACGGGCGGTGATCAGACCACAGCACCCGTAGGCAGGCGAGCAATTATCCACTGGACAGGACTCTTACGTAAGTTGATTAAGATTAATTTGTATACCTGTTAGTCTATAGTCGGGCACGGTAATGGTACTTAGGTTTAGAAAGCATTGACAGACTACTGAACATTAACCCGGCAAAGAGCAGGACTGGATGCGACGTCCTGCAAATGACCTATATTTAAATGGCTGAAATAGAGTGATGGGAGTCATATTAATCGATTAGATTAGCTGAGTGTCGATAAACTATGTATGTATATGTAACCAAGCAATTAGACGTACACAATTAATGAGAACTATGCGAGTGCAACATGTAAATATGGAACGAAAGGCTACAGCAATAATATAAACAAACGCCGAGATCGGGTCTAGCAGGCGACTGAGAAGCGACCACTAGGTCAAACCAAACAATGGGACCAGCTGGCTACTGCAATTAAACGGACCCGGAACAGGCCTGTGAAGAAAAAAATGAAGTGTTGTGTAGCAGAGGGGAAATCGGGGTCAGGCTCTGTTATGATTAGCGCGAAAGACAGTATCGCCCTGCGAATTTAAAGTCGCGGTTTCGGATCTTCACGGAAAACCGTGAATAAATGGTTTTAATGGCTTTAATACTATAAGGCGAGATGGGGAGTAGCTAGAATAAGGATAGATGAGGAATGGTTGTATACAACTGGAGGCGTGGACGCGCACTAAGTGAGCTGAAGGGAACAGGAATGCCTTTGGATAGAAACGTTACCGACTGGTTGTGAGAATATTTGGGGTAAGGAAAAGGAGAGTTGAGTCCATACTTCAAGGACTGAATATTGAAGAAGGTTGGCTAGTAACGACGATGGACTATACTGCGGGAATGGATGAAGATGCACGTTGATCAATTATCATGGTTAAGATGTTGTTAGGTGTGATATTAGTCTATGTCGTCAACATGGGTTTGTGTTAATAACTGTGTGGGTTTAGGTAGTTGATGTTGACGGCCCATAATGATGGTTAATCATGAGTGGACTTGTGCACTGCAAAAGATTATAATGATTGTAGGAGTGTTAGTGTAAAAGGGCATTTCATATATGTGATTTTTGGGCAGTATATGAGTCCCACCTTGTTGTCTTATGATTATTGTTGGGGTGCCAAGCTGCAATGATATTGTTGATGATGTAGATTTATGTTGTTATTAATAATGGCTATGATATACACAGTGGTGATGAGGCGTAGGGGTTCATGGCTTAGGTTACATATAGACGACGCATGAGGGGAGCTGAAGTCACTATTGATCAATAGCTATGTTTATGATGTGTTGATTGTTTTGTGATTAAGGACAGGGGGAATTTATGTTGTTGAGAATGCATATATATAAGTATTTATAATATTAATACATGCTGTTGAGGACGATGATGGCGCCAATGATAAGGAGACATGGCGCCAGTACATGTCACTGGGGCGTTGTGTTGTCAGCCTCGGGGGCAGAAATGTTGTGGTTGGGGGTTACCTGGTATAGCTGTTAAAATGTGGTGTCCAGTTATCAGCTGTTGTGTTATGTGTTCGGTGCGGGGAAACCCGGCCGGTGTGGGCAAGCGGATCAGGAGTTGTTGTCTAGGGTTGTCCCACTGTCGAATTGCATGTGTCTGTCTGCTGAGGAAAGACTGTCAGTGTCGGCGTGGGTATTGTATTAATATCACCTGATTATGACACATGGTGCAGTGTTTGGGGTGTTATGGGTTGATGTTGGCATCAGAGGACACTGGTTGATGGTGTACGACCGCCCAGGCAGTGATGAAATATCACTGACCAGATGTCAATACACGTAGCTGAAGACAAGGGTGAGCAGTAGGTTGATGACACCCGATGATGCTGTTCACATGGTCAAGGGTGTCTTTTTGTTTAATTTTCAAGTTGTCGCTTGATCGATTGCCTGGGTAAACTAGTGGGTGGTAATTTGATGGTGGTAGTCCGTGTGTGTGCATCCTTATTAGATTCATGTACTTTCTTGTCAGATTTGCGTACTTCCTTATTATATTCTCCTGATTGATATGTGACTAGTTGGTGGCTTAGTTGCCATTCCTTAGATTTTATGTTCGGTCAGTGGTATTCTCAAGTTGTTAGTTATTTGAAAGCATTTTTCTCATATTAATTGGGATTGTTTTCACACGATACTTTGTATACTTTGTAATTTCTTTTGAGAAGCAAATAAACTTGATTCAGTGTTAGCTTATTCTTCTTAGTGCCTGTACTGTGCTTGTCGGTTAGGATAGTGTTGTATTCGTGACCTGCGTACCTATATACTTGTGAGGTTGGTAGATAAAACCAAGGGTAATCACACATCAGTGGTTATCTCTACGACCGGAAGACGGACAACCTTTATCTATCAATTCTTTATTCTTTACTCCTCTCTTCCTTCCCCTCTCTGGCCTTTATTCTGCTCCCTCTCTCTCTCATCTCTCATCTTCGTGCTATCACAGTAGGCTGACGACAAGTTAGATGAGGGACAGAAGCCGTTTTGCCATCGTCTAGACAAGAAGAATATGTGGTTCCATCTGGCATGATTGAGTCTGAGAATGCTTGAGTTTTTGAATTAAGAAACCATTGCATTTTGTACACCTACTGATGGCTTATATATTTGTATGCCAACGTTTTGTACCGTCTTGAAACACTGCCCTTTTGGTATAGAGGAACAATAAACGACGAAACCTAGATGCTGCAAGTTTTTGTTCACGTCATTTGAATTGAGATTTGACTTTGAGAAATGCACCTCCACCCACTACACGACACGGCTGCCTTTGGCCCCCCTGCGGCGATTGGCCGTAATGGTTGGCGACTCGGCTAAAGTAGTCTCATATTAAATGAAGAAATGCCATCGCACAAATTTGTGAATAGTTTTTTTTTTTCCCCCTGGATCCTCGCATTTACAGAGTTTAAATGAGACGTGATGTCAACCAAAAATGGCAGGTTATTAAGCCAGTCATCGTTCAGCAGACATAACCGTTCTGTAGGTAATTCATTTATTTCAGATAGAAACAGATAGGCACTATTTTTTAAGTGCCCAGAAACGTGACAGAACTTTCCTTTTAAATAGCCATCTGACATCACAATGTAACAGTAACTCACTGTATTTATCTTTCAGGTCTGATAGAAATTGTCTGAACTGACGTCTTTTCAGCGCCTTACCTCGTGTGCCACTTTCTGGCAGCTGGCGGGCCACAAGTGGCCCGCGGGCGGTGGTTTGGGAACCTCTGGCGTTTCTTTATGTCCTTGTAGGACTGGCTCGTTGATTTTTCTGTCTGTCCATGGTATTCTTTGCATTTTCCGCAGAAACAACATTTTTACTGCAACCATATTTTTTTTCAGCATGTCGACTCATTTATTGTCCAGGTTTCAAAAGTGCAGATTCTATGTATCACTTCAACACACATTGATGTGATAAACGCTCTTTGGGATAAGAAAGCGAAAGCAAATGAACAGAAAGTGTATCCATAACTGGAGACATTTTTCACAAAGAATAGAGTGGAGATTTTTAATCAGATCGCTATAGGATGTTAAATCTTGATGGCCGTCAGGGCATATGTGTAAATGTCCCGAATGATGATGATGTCAACCCCCCCCCCCCCCCCCCCCCCCCACACACACACTGAAAAAAGGATTGGCCATGTAGTATAGAATAAGTAACGTGTGGAGGTCGGCATGGCCATATGGATAGGAACGCTTGTTCGTAAACATCCGGTGTGCTGATGCCGAGGTAAGGGTTTCAACCCCTACAGCGGACAGTTGGACTAAAATGTTGACCTCTCGTCCTTGACTTGGGGACGTTAATTACAAGTACCCCCTGAATTCGGAGTGAGTTCGCCTTATGGCGAAGGACGCTGTTAATAGGGAAAGCTAATTCACACGCAAGATTCAGCCCAGCACTTCTAGAAGGTGTGTGTTGGACTACACTTAAGTTCAAAACGAGCGAGTGAAAAAGAAAACAGAAACAAGTAACGTATATTCATTGTTATCATCTACAGTAGTGTATGCATAGAAATAACATGAACAATTGCAGAATGTCATCTCAATATTGCATTAAAGGGACACGCCTATTTATTATCTATAGTTGTTTCCCTTCAATATAATACACATATTGTGTATTTTGTGCAAGGGAAACACCTATATTAATTTATTGTTTTATAATATATAAACATTTTGAATTGATTTAATTACACATAAATTATACGTGCTTGATTTCACAACCGCTGCATCAACTTCTTTGCAGATTCAACAACTACTTATAATAGTAGAAAATGTCAAGCTTTGGGCAAGAGGTAATTTTGCGTGTTAATTAAAATATCGCAACAAGATTATTTCACAGTACTGGAAACACGACTCTGCTGTTATCTGGTTCAATGTAAGTATCTTATATATAAAAGGCAATCTCCGTCCATCTGTATGTATGTATGTATGTCCTTTATTTGTTCGCGAACGGCCCATCCGATTGAGATGAAATTTTCTACACGTCTTCCTTTCATTCCAGAACTGCCAACTGTGATATTTTTTTAGTGTGAAATCGCCTGCTTACTCAGTATTATTTCATTTTTAATTTTTCATTTAATTTCATATATCTCAGGGGCCCTAACTCTGTAAAAGTTATTTCAAGGGGCATAACTTTTCTGTATAACTTATAGTCATATTGTGGCATCGTTTTCAAAGATTTATAAACTCTTTGTCCATAGTTATGTACCGGCATATGAGTTATAATAAATAATGATACAATCTGTAAGGCATTTTCAAAGTTTTCATAAAAATAATGCACAATGCATAACATTGTAACTCATCTTTTTTTGCTTAAGAAGTTACTGTAGTCATGCAGGTGATTAGAAAGAGTTTTCATTAAAAATAATGGATGGTGTGTGGAAGGACATTCTTTTAAGTTACTTTTTTTTTGGTATGAATTTAATGAGACGCTACCCGCCAGGAGCTGGGCGAAGCCACGCCGGGTCAGATAGATAGACAGACCCACCTTTTTGCTGCAGTTGTCTACTCCTCCTTTTCCTTCTTCTGCTGATGCTGCTGCCGCCGCTCCATTTACCCAAGTTAATTGTTGGGGAAAGATGTAAAGATCTTTCAAGTGCTCTTTCTAATGCTTTTTGTAAGTTGGTCTTCGTTTATCTAAGGTTGTTCTAACTGCAACCAATAAATGATTAGACAGACAGGCAGACAGACAGACAGAGAGGGAGGGACGGACAGACAGACAGACAGACAAACAGACAGACAGACAGACAGACAGACAGACAGACAGACAGACAGACAGACAGACAGACGGGAACGGGAACTTATATGACTACTTATATGAATTAAATGAGATGCTCGCCATCAGGGGCTGGGCGAAGCCGGGCTGGATCAGACAGACAGACAGACAGACATATAGACAGACAGACAGATAGATAGTCGGGAATGGGAACGGGAGCTTATATGAATTAAATAAGATGATCCACACCAGGAGTTGGGCGATGCCGGGCCGGGTCAGACAGACAGACAGAAAGACAGACAGAAAGACATACATACATACATACAGACAGACAGACAGACACACAGACAGACAGACAGACAGACAGACAGACAGACAGACAGACAGACAGACAGACAGACAGACAGACAGACAGACAGACAGACAGACAGACAGACAGACAGACAGACAGACAGTCGGTAACGGGAACGAGAACTTATATGACTACTTATATGAATTAAACGAGATGCTCCCCACCAGGGACTGGGTGAAGCCGGGCCGGGTCAGCTAGTTCTAAATGAATTATGTCATATTATTTGACAGGCACGCGTGTGCTTTAGTAGAACAAGCATATTTGTGCACTCATTACAGTAGTCCAACTGATCTACCCATGACCCCGACAGAGACTGTCATCTGAAGTGACAAAAAGAATTCCAAATCACTGACTGGTAGGCATCGGTGGACCACTATGGGCTGGAAGGCTCATAATGGGATTAAGGTGCCTCAAACAATAACAAATAATATGCCACGCGTGCAAAATCCTGTCGAGGGTAGCTCCCAGTGTGATCTTCTCTACAGACGGGCTGTTGTCAACTGAACAGACCTGACACATTGACAGGTTGGTGTCTGATAGGAGCTACATTGAGCTCCTGTCAGCGATAAGCTAATAGTGGCTTGTGTATTAAACGTGGTCCTGATCACCATGATCATTAACGCCAAAAGTCAAAAGGATCCTGAAAGGCTTGCAGTCTGCGTCGAGATATTGTGGGAGAATAAAGGCTATAGATCAGTAGTTCCCAAGCTTTTCAAGCAGAGGGCCATATCTACTATTTTCGGTAGTTAAGCGGGCCACAACGTTATAAAATTATTAAAGTCGTGCAATATCATTCTTACCTTTCTTGCCTTTCGTCCACAAAATTCTAAAACTTTAAAGGCAGTCAGTGTCAGTCATACACTGCGGTCATTTTTTGGTTTGAAATCAAACGTTCATTTAACAATACGTTTTAAATCAGTTTTGAAAATCGCTATTATTGTAATTAATTTACAATTGTAATTGTTCTTCATAACCATTTACTTAGGTTCAGATGCCAGTTTATCAATGTCTGGACAAAAATATGTCGTGCCCAAAGTCATAAGCGTAGCTAGGTTGCTGTCGGTGAGTCTGGAAAGTTGCTTGTTTTTTTTGTAACGATCGTTGCGGAAAATGACTGCTCGCATCTGTACATCGAACCAAAATGACAAATGTATCTCTGGTCGAATGAACGCAAGTGTTCAAATTGTTCGACAGGTTATAGTCGCCACAATAAAATCATATGATCAGCTGAAGGTGAAGCAGGCGACTCCAGAAATGTAGATCTCAGTTCAGCATTTCATTTCAAATAAATTACTTCGTGCTAAAGGTATTATTGTAATTGGCAGAGCTTGGCATTAAGAAATACGAACGGATTTATGAAGAGAGTAACATTATCCTCCTCTATTATGAACTCTTGAAATCTCGACTGAAAGATATCCAGAAGACTTTCAACTGTTACCTTGCACTGTAACAAGTCACATTTCTTTTCCAACACAAGCATCTTCAGAGTTGGAAACGCCTCTAAAGTCCCTTCAGTCAGCTGTCCGATAAACAGTCGTAGTCTCATATTAAATGAAGAAATGCCACAGCACAAATTTGTGAATAGTTTTTTTTTTTAATTTTCTTACTGGATCCTCGCATTTAAAGAGTTTAAATGAGACGTGATGTCAACCGAAAATGCCAGGTCATTAAGCCAGTCATCGTTCAGCAGACAAACCCGTTCTGTAGGTAATTCATTTATTTCAGATAGAAACAGATAGGACACTATTTTTCAGTGCCCAGAAACGTGACAGAACTTTGCTTTTAAATAGCCATCTGATATCACAGTGTAACAGTAGCGCACTGTATTTGTTGTTCAGGTCTAATAGAAACTGTCTGAACTGACGTCTTTTCAGCGTCTTACCTCGCGTGCTACTTTCTGGCAGCTGGCGGGCCATAAGTGGCCCGCGGGCCGTGGTTTGGGAACCTCTGGTCGGCATCTAATCACTCTAGTCAATTGAATATTTTCATTATGTCCTTGTAGGACTGGCTGGTTGATATTTCTGCCTGTCCATGGTATTCTTTGCATTTTCAGCAGAAACCACATTTTCACTGCCATTAGATGTGTTTCAGCATGTCTACTCATTCATTGCCCAGGTTCCAAAAGTGCAGATTCTATGTATCACTTCAACACACATTGATGTGATAAACGCTATCTGAGATAAGAAAGCGAATGCAAGTTAACAGAAAGTGTATCCACAACTGGAGAGATGTTTCACAATGAATAGAGTAGAGATTTTTAATCAGATCGCTATAGGATGTTAAATCTTGGTGGCCGTCACTGCATATGTGGAAATGTCCCGAATAATGATGATGTCGACAAACACCCCCCCCCCCCACCCCGCGCCCAGAAAAAAGTACTGGCCATGTAGTATAGATTAAGTAACGTGTGGTGGTCGGCATGGTCGTATGGATAGGAACGCGTCTTCTTAAACATCCGGTGTGCTGATGCCGAGGTAAGGGGTTCAACCCCTACACCGGACAGCTGGACTAAAATGTTCACCTGTCGTCCTTGACTTGGGGATGTAAATTACAAGGACCTCCTGAAGTCGGAGTGAGTTCTCCTAATGGCGATGGACACTGTTAATAGGGAAAGCTAATTGACGCGCAAAATTCAGTGCAGCACTACTAGAAGGTGTGTGCTGGACTACGCTTGAGTTCAAAACGAGCGAGTGAACAAAAACAACACAAAAATGTAACGTATATTCATTGTTATCATCTACAGTACCGTATGCATAGAAATAACGTGAACAATCATCTCAATATTGCATTAAAGGGACACGAATACAATATGTGTATTATGTGGAAGGGAAACAACTAGTATTAATGTATTGTTTTAAAAAATATGAACATTTTGAATTTATTTAATTACACGTAAATTATACGTGCCTGATTTTAAATCCGCTTCATCAACTTCTTTGCAGATTCAACAACTACATATAGTAGTAGAAAATGTCAAGCATTAGGCAAGACAATATTGTGGGTGTTAATTAATACATCGCAACAAGATTATTTCACAGGACTGGAAACACGACTCTGCTGTAATCGGTTTCAATGTACGTTACACTTAATAATGTATAAATACTATTGTTTGACAGGCACACATGTGCTTTAATGAAGCAAGCATATTTATACGCCTATTACCATCTTTGCCGGTCTCCATGGCCTAGGCGTTAGCGTCTTTCTCCGTAATCCCGTATCTCCACGTGAGCAAACGCGGCCGCGCGAGAATCGGTAGCGGTTCTCGCCGCTCCCTTTACTGACGGGGTATGTGAGCCGGCCGCTCAGAAAGCAATGGCAAACTACTGAGCGTAATCTTGCCAAGACATTAACAACAGCTGGTAAAATGCTGGTGTTGACAGCGACGTCCTTTAAAAGGATATTCATTCATTCATTCATTCATTCAGTAGCATGTCCTTTGCAGAACCTTGCTCCCAAACAACCTTCCGGAAAACCTCTCGATCATAAGCAAGATGTCTCGCGTCCGATACACCCATCTGGAGATCATCCGCCACATCCTGCACCCATCTTCTCTTTGGCCTTCCTCTACCTCTCTTCCCAGGCATAATAGGATATGCGAATAAAAACTTACCATCTTTGGTTCTCGTATTGTATTGTCATTAAGATTAAAGTGCAGTGGTTGCAATTGATCTGCCCATGACCCCCAACAGAGGCTGTCATCTGAAGTACAAAATAGAATTCCAAATCACTGACTGGTGGGCATTGGTGGACCACAATGGGCTGGAAGACTCATACTGGGATTAAGATGCCTCAAACAATAACAAACAACATATCACGCTTGCAAAATCCTGTAGAGGGTATCTTCTAGTGTGATCGTCTCTACAGCCGGACTGTTGTCAACTGAACAGGCCTGACACATTGACAGGTTGGTGTCTGATAGAAGCTACATTGGGCTCCTGTCAGCGATAAGCTAATAGTGGCTCGTGTATTAAACGTGGTCCTGATCACCATGATCATTAACGCCAAGAGTCAAAAGGATTCCGAAAGGCTTGCAGTCTGCGTCGAGATATTGTGGGAGAATAAATGCTATAGATCAGTAGTTCTCAAGCTTTTCAAGCAGAGGGCCATATCTACTATTTTCGGTAGTTAAGCGGGCCACAACGTTATACAATTATTAAAGTCGTGCAATTTCTTACCTTTCTTACCATTCGTCAACAAAATTCTAAGTCTTTAAAGGCAGTCAGTGTCAGTCATACACTGCGGTCATTTTTTGGTTTAAAATCAAAAGTTCATTTAACAATACATTTTAAATCAGTTTCGAAAATCGCTATTATTGTCATTAATTTACAATTGTAACTGTTCTTCATAACCAGTTACTTATGTTTAGATGCCAGTTTATCAATGTCTGGGCATAAATCTGTTGTGCCCAAAGACATAAGCGCAGCTAGGTTACTGTCGGTGAGTCTGGAACGTTCTATTGTTTTTTATAACGATCATTGCGGAAAATGATTGCTCGCATCTGTATGTCCAACCAAAATGATAAATGTATCATTGGGCGAATGAACGCAAGTGTTCAAATTGTTCGACAGGCAATAGTCGCCATAATGAAATCATATGATCAGCTGAATGTGTAGCAGGCAGCTCCAGAAATTTACATCTCAGTTCAGCATTGCATTTCAAATCAATTAATTCGTGCTGAAGGTTTTGCTGTAATTGACAGAGCTTGGCATTAGGAAATACGAATGGATTTATGAAGAGGGTAACATTTTCCTCCTCTATTGTGAACTCTTGAACTCTCGACTGACAGATATCCAGAAGACTTTCAACTGTTACTCTGTACTGTAACAAGTCACATTTCTTTTCCACCACAAGTTTCTTCAGAGTTAGAAACGCCTCTAAAGTCCCTTCTGTCAGCCTTCCGATAAACAGTCGTAGTACAACAGTGTAACTGTTATAGTGATTATATGGTTAAAAGAATTAGAAATAGGCGATGTGCAATGTAAAGATTGGCAAATCACTGCACGGGAGAGCACTGTTTCTTGATGACGCGAAGAAGAGTGTGGTAGGCTGACAACAAGTTAGATACGGGACAAAAGCCGTTTTGCCATGGTCTAGACAAGAGTTCCATCTGGCATGATTAAGTCTGAGAATGCTTGAGTCTTTGAATTAAGAAACCATTGCCTTTTGTACACCTACTGATGGCTTATATATTTGTATGCCAACGTTTTGTACCGTTTTGAAACACTGCCCTTTTGGTATAGAGGAACAATAAACGACGAAACCTAGATGCTGCAAGCTTTAGTTCACGTCATTTGAATTGAGATTTGACTTTGAGAAATACACCCCCACCCACTATATGACACAGCTGCCTTTGGCCCCCCTGCGGCGGTTGGCGATAATCGTTGGCGACTCTGCTAAAGGGGGTAGTCAAATTGGTGCCGTGACCAGGGTTTGCGAACCTGGGATGCTATTGAGAAAGGAGGGTCATAGGAATTGCAGCAATGCCTAACAAGGGGCGGAAGCTCCGTTTACGCCAACTTATTAGAAGAGCCCGACCAGGGGTGGCAGCCTTCGTTTGTTTCAACGCATTAGAATCCCGATCAGGGGTGGCAGCCTTCGTTTGTTTCATCCCATTTGAAGCCCGACCAGGGGTGGCAGCCTTCGTTTGTTTCAACCCTTTAGAATAGCCCAACCAGGGGTGGCGGATCACCTTGGCTTTCCGTTGTCAGAATTGCCGTCGTCGAGTAATACCTTTCACTTGCCGAACTAGAAATATTCCAGTGGAGCAGTAACAACCGTGAAGCCGACTACTGGGTTCGTAAAGTGTAATTTAGAACATTGATATAGATCTCGTAGAAGCAGCTAATTGATGTAATTATTGTGCTTGTAATGGATTCTCAAGATACCTCATTGGGACACGTAGTAGGGAATATGAAAGGTTTAAGCAGAGATTTGGGAAGCGTGACCATGTGGCTGGAGAAACTGAAAGTGGCAGTCAGTGAGGTGGCATGTTTTATGAATGGGCTGCAGAGAAGAGCGATGGAGCAAGAGACTTATAAATTTAATGCCAGATATAATGGTGTAAGAAAGAATAACCGAGGACAGCCAGTAGTTAATGAAGACAGAAGGCGGTATAATCCTAGGTATAGAAGTAGTTACTTGAATCAGAATCAGATGTAAGGGGCGGCAAAAGGAGAAACAGACATGAAATGTTAGGCTTGTATAGCAATCAAATAAACAGAAATGTGCCCGACAGGAATCTTCCAAGGAAACAATGGGGTTGGCCCTCTTATAGTGCGACCGCTAGAAAGATGTGTGATGACTGGTTAGAGAAAAGACAGAAAAGTTATTTAAATGCAGGTAAGAGGGATAAACATGAACACATCAATAGGAGCCCGAGTGCTCATAAAGTTGTTGCAACCGTTAGCTTTGGACAGGAACAGAAGACGTTATTAGTAGAGAAAATAGACCATGGGACACAGACGCAGATAGTTGATGTGGTAGAAAAGAACACTCAGACCCAAAGAGATACAATAGAAAAGAAAACCCAAGTACAATCGACTAAAAAAATAGCAAAAGGAAGTTAAACCAAGATAGTAGAAATTATAGAACCAGCTCAAGTGAAATTAGAAAAGGTCGATCCAGTTAAAATTAAGGAGACAAGCCATGCGGAGAATAGACAGGCACAGACGAGAAACACCAGAAAGAAAATTAGAAAAAGTGCTAAAGCTAGGTCCGACACATGTTTACTGGTAAATGTGGGAGATGATACGTCAGATGTGTGAGACTCCTTAGATTGGGACATTGAATATATCCCTGAACGGAGCATGAAAGGTAGAAATAAGAAAAATGTCAGGTGTGCAAGTTCCGACTACAAAGATGTTGTTTCCTCGTCTGGAATCATAGACAGTAAACAGGCTAACCGAATATTATTTAGTGAATCATCGGAGGACGAAACAGGAAAGTACAAGAGATATGGTGGGCATGTACACACGGTAGAGGGGCAAACATCAAAAATGAATAAAAGGAAGAATACTATTAAGAAGAAAGGTCCTAGGGAGGTGGCAGGGATAGAGATTACAACGGGCTGTACAGAGGACGACGCGAGGAAGGTCAAAGAATATATGATGTTAAGTTCATAATACTTTACCAATAGTTACAGATATTAAAAGGAGGTGGGGTAAGAGAGACACTATTTTTAGGAGACAAATTGCTAAGAATAGAGCTTAAAAGTTGAATGAAAATGAGCTGTTTAGTGATAGAACGCTTCGAGAGATTCTGAGACATCCGGACAAACGGTTTGTGTGTGTGTGTAGGTTGAGTAAGTGTAGAGAGTGTGGATATAAATTGCTTGCCAGAATGGTATAACGTGGTAGGCTAATTACTTTGTATGTGAGTTGCGATTTGGGTGTGGTGTCACCTTGGAGTGAAAGAATTTGACACACTAAGATATGTCGTATTTAGAGTTGGTTGGCCTAACTTTACCATTTTTGATGATGTTCCAGAATTATACATGTTTAGTTTGTGTGAATTCTGAGTGTGAAATTTGTATAATTGGCAATTGAGGATTGATGATAATGGTGCACGGTTAGAAAGAGTGTAATGAAGAGTTTGATGAGAAATTATAAGAGTAGGGTATACGTGAGGATTGGAGTACATTGTGTTGAATTGAGATTGGAGTAATTCAAGGTGTGATGTGAGTTATTGTCTAAAATAGACGAACAGAGATCATTCTATGGTATCACAGTAAGTGGTATATGGTATAGAGGGCTATTATAGCTCAATTGGTGTGTTTAGTGTGGAGATTATTAAAGAATGATGTCTGACTTCCAAGGTGCTGACCTGATCTGGCAGAGGACTGACGAGGACAAGGGCAAAGCCCTCTTTGAACGCTACCTTGAGCAGAGCAACCAGACAGACATGGGAGGCCGGAATCTGGCCAAGGAGGTCACCTCAGACAGATGCAAGGCCCAGAACACTTCGGATGAAGACACAGTGACAGTGAAAGAAATCAAGGCTGTGCTTCGACGATCAAAAAACAGTGCTCCAGGTCCTGATGGCATAAGATACGACGACATAAATAGGTGTACCGACAATGAGCTAGAGAAACTAGCAGACATGTACAACAACAGTATAGGGAGTGCTGGCATCAAGGAGGAATGGTTACACAGCTATCTGATTCCCTTGCCGAAGCCTGACAAAGACCACAAGAAAATTCAGGGATATCGAATTATAACCATGCAGAATACAATAGGCAAGCTGCTGGAGAAGGTAATTGCCAGGAAAATATCAAGCCAACTAGAGAGGCAAGGTGTTTTCCCACCTACCCTGGGTGGGTACCGTCCAAAAAGAGAAACCTGGACCAATGCAGCAGTCTTTGCCCACGATGTCTATGAAGGCTTCCACTCAGGCACTGAAACCGTTGCTGCAGCGATTGATCTTGAGGACGCATACAACAGAGTACCACTGGATTTTTTAATGTTTCAGCTTCTTGAACTAAACGTAAGTCCATTCCTCCTTAGTTGGATCGCTGCAGCTCTCTTCCAACGGAAAGTAGTTTTTAGATGTGGCAGTTGGACTTCGGAACCAACAACAATATATCCTGGCCTACCACAGGGATCACCATTATCTCCGGTACTGTTCAACGCCTACACAGTGAGAATCACCAGTGAGCAGATCACTGGACCTGGCAGGACATTGTCATATTCCGATGATGTTTTAGTGTATCGTCAGGGTAAGGATAGAGAGGAGGTTGCTGTGGAACTACAAACCGAACTCAATCGCATAAGTACTTGGTGTGATGAAGCTGGGGCAATGGTCAACCCAACAAAGGCAACAGTGACTTGGTTCTCGTTGAATAATCATATTGTCAACAATCCAACACCAACTGTAATGCTGTGTTCAGAGACGGTGGAAAGAACGCAGGCAATGAATTACCTGGGGATACGGTTTGATCGAAGCCTTGCTTATTAATGTGCACATAGACCAGGTGATAACAAAGGCCAAGCGGGGTTTGGCAGCGATGCGGGTGATGGCGGCAGCAAACTGTGAGCAGCGCCATCTATGTCTTCTGTACGAGGGGCTGGTCATGTCTGTTTTGGAGTATGCAATGGCAATCCTGACTCTCAGCCATAAGCAGATAGAAAGGATGGAAAGGATACAGAATGAAGCTATGCGCATTATTCTTGGATGTACAAGAGATACAGCATGCAGGGCGATGCGCTACCTTCTTGATTTTCCAACCATTGAAGAGAGAATGCAAGTTTGCAGGGCACGTGCCTACCTCAGAATTAACGCAAACACACAGCATCCACTGCATAGTGAAATTAGGAAGGTGAAGGGCAGCAGGTTAAAAAGAGGACGGTCGTGGATGGGTCAAGCCGAGGACATTCTTCAACAGGTGTGTTCACTTGAGGACTTAGAACCTGGCGAGGAGTGGGTGCAAGTGCCAACAGACTTCTGCACATCCTTTTCAGTTTGCATCCAACTAGATAGAAAATGCAGACAAGAAAATCCGGCTGCTGTTGAGGCTGAAGTACAAGCGTTGATTTTCGAGAATTCGCTAGACAGTGACGCAGTCATCTACACAGATGGGTCGGTGGTCCGACATGTGAGAAGCTCATGGGCCTTTACAGCTCGGGCCGGAGGGAGAATTGTGAAGGAGGACTCTGGTGCTTTCACTGAAACCACAAGTAGCCTGACCATGGAAGTCATGACAGTAAGTAAAGCAATAACATGGCTCGAGACACAGACATTCACTAGGGCTTGTTTCCTTAGCGACTCAATGAACATGATCAAAAGGATAGAGGAGGGGTCGATCCGAAGAGAATGGTTGCTGCCTCTGAAGCGGTCTCGGCTGGCAAAGATTAGTTTCATCTTCGTGCCAGGGCATGCGGGAGTACAAGGAAATGAGCGGGCTGACAAGCTCGCAGGTGAGGCTACTGTTGAGGGCGGACGCGCCATGGACCAGGCTGACATTCTGAATGCTCTACGAGAAGTGAGACTTTTGCAAGAACCAAGTGATGACTGTGAATCTACAACAATCGCCAGACTGCGAGAGCAGCAAATTAAAAGAGGGGTGGCCAAACAAGAACACTACGCAGGAAGCCAAAGAAGATTGATAAACCAACACAGAACTGGCGTCGTTAGCCGCTACACGCTGCGGGATTTGCTGAGGAGGGGATCCGAGCACTTATGGACTGAATGGTCCGATGTGCAACGAGGATGATCTGTCGACTAACTAACTAACTAAGTGATGTGTAATGTTGGGAAAACTGGTATAGTGCCGTCTTGTGTTGTATAAATGTTCCTTGAGTATAGAAGAGCGAGCGAAGGGATACGTGAATCAGTCCTGGAATTGTGATAGATTGGGCAGTGCGGTTGTTATAGCTTGAGAATGGTGTGAGAAAAGAGACAAGATGGAAGATGTAGAAAGAATGTTCAATTGTTTTTTTCCGAGAAAACAAAGTGTTGAGTGTCGGAGTTATCTGTGTCGTTACGCTATAGAGAATTATAAGTGCAGAGAGTGTCCTTGTGTGCACAGTGTGCATAATGTAGATAACCTTGTGTTTGATTGTGGTGACTGGAGAGTGGATGATTTAGAATTAGAGATGTATTCTGTCTGGAATGACCGGATGCGGGGTGCTCACAGTAAGTGATTTATGGTGGAGTGGTTGACATAGTGTAGTATTATGAATGTTGTTACTAGAGCTAATGTGTTGTCTGAGCCAGGTTGGTTCAGAGTTATTGAAAGAGGAGTGAGTGGTTGAGAAAAATTTAAGCAAGGGAGTAAACCGATTGTGAAAATTTTATGACATGATGACATATATTGAATTAACATTTTTTTTTGTTTTTTGTTTTTTTGTTTTTTTTGTTTTATGAAATAGATTCAATATGCTTTGCGGATATATTCTGATATGAGCTTAATAGATGCAGAAGAAAGAGAAAACATAGGAGAGACGTACTCAGTACGTTTCATCAGAGTGAGGTTTGTTGTGATGGGCTGTCGATAAATGTTATAGTGATTGTTAGCGTGTAAAAGGAATAGGCGGTAGGATATAGTGTGCTAGATTCGCAGGATGGGTTTTTAGTTAATGTTTCGAACTTGGTCCAGAAAATGTGAATAGCATGAATGGTAGTAGAGTATAATTGAAGGATGTTAAGAAGGAGTAGACATATGCATGACCCCGAATTAATGTGTTGGATGAGAGATGAAAAGTTGAGGTAAACTGATGAGAAATTGAGTAGAATTGAGTAGCCTGTGTAACTAACCAGCTGAGCATGAGTGTGTTATGAGGAGAAGATTTTGAAAGGTGATGGTTGAAAATGCGAGTATTTGTTTGTTAATGATGGTGATACAGTAATTGCCGGGTGATTGCGGGGAAGGCAGAAGTGAATAAATCTGAAAAAGTTGTTATGTAAAGAGGAATGAAGCATGTTGGAATGGAATGTTTATTACGAGCTTGAGAAATATAACTGAAAACTAAATTAGTGATGCGGGAGAATGTAGCGTCTGTTGCGTTAGGTGGATGAGAGAGTTGAATTGCGAGAGTGCGTAGTTACAAGTGAGTGGGGTTGCGAGAATGCTTGGTTGGTGGAAGTCATTGACGAACCTCCAGAGAACCTTTGAGAGCATGCAATGGTAAATGCGATAAGAATTGTCATTTTTATTAGTTACTTTAGTTGGTAGTATATATTATTTTGCATAATTGTGGTTCACAATGTCCATAAAAGTGACAGAATTGGGGAGAAAAGGGGGTGTCTTGATATATTGTCTTGTTTTTAAATGATTCATGTTTGGAAGGCGTTAGCATTACAGTGTTGTCATTTTTCTCCCTTAGTTGGTAGTTGTATATATTATTTTGCATAATGGTGGGATATACTGTCCGTAAAAGTATTGGATGTTAATCATTTGGTTGCGAATATGTTTTTAACTATTGTTACATTAGTTTTTGGTTTTGCTGTGGACTGTTATAAATATAAATTTTGATGGGTTAATTAGTGAAACTATATAGAAATAATATGGGCTGAAGTAACCATAGGTTAGGTGATGTTCAGAGCCATGATATTGGATGTTTTAAGAGGTGATGTCCTTAATGAATGGACATGTTGATAGTATCTTCTGGTTATTGTGGATAACATTACAAATCTGAAGTGACTATGGTATAAGAGGAGCTCAATTATTGGAGTCATTAAGAATGGGTATAGTTGATTGGATGTTTTGGTTGGATGTTTTTTAAAAGGCTTTATTACAAAAAGTCTCAAGGTGACAATACAGGGTAAAATGGAACAAGAGAGGGTGAGTGTTTTAGATTTTTATGATGTGAGGAATTGTTCTTCTTTCTTTCTATGGATCTTCGGTGGCCACCAATTCTTTTTCTTTCTATAATTGTGTTTTTGTTTGTTTGTTTGTGTGGGTCACTTCAAGATTGTCATGGTGAAATTTGAAACATACTAATGATGATGTAAGTGTAATTATTTTAATGATTGTGGTGTATACATGTTGATGATGATGCATGCAAATAGTAAGGTGTGATAATTGAATATTATGAGGTCTTAAGCGGATCGCTGTGACCATAGGGAAATGATGACGAAGAAGAATCATTAATGGGCCATAATAGGCTGTACCAACAGCAGATGGCTGTTGCTCACTGTGAATAGTCGAAGACGTTTTAGTGTTTGAGTAATGTTGTGGGTAATAGCGGATAGCTATAAATCCCATAAGTAGTTGAGTGTTGAGTAATATTGTGGGTAGTAGCGGATAGCTATAATCCCATAATTAGCAATGTTGTGGGTGGTAGCGGATAGCTAGTATACCTCCCTTAATTAATGAAGAAAGTAATACGAGTCAGGAAGACTCCAATGACTGGTTTAATTATGAGAAATTATAGTGTAGACTTACAAAAAGTCCAATGATATATGTTCGTATGGACTAGATTAGTAAGATTTTTGTGTTTTTAGAATTAAAGTATTTAGAGGTTATGTTGGGGTTGAGTATGCTATAGTTATGAAAAAATATAGGTTTTGTTCCAAGACTTTTCTTACAAAAGTCTTGTCAATTGGTGGGGTAGTGCCATGAAGCTGATTGCTGACTCGTCTGTTCAGCCGCAGTGACAGAATTAAACAGGAACATTCATCGCCTTGAAACAGTGAACAACTCAATGTCCTTGCCATTCTTCAGTGTTTATTGTAAACAATGATCGCAGCACATAACATCAATCATTCCCGAAAGGTACGGGATGGTGTGCGATAAGTAGATAACATGTCTAATCAATGTTCACAGCCCTGAAACACAGTTCTACTATAATGGCTACTCTATGGTCAACTTACGGTCACTTGCCCTTGACTCGGCATGGGCCATTGCTCAATCGCCGTCAACTCGGCGCGCTGTAACTGAACTGGAATGGCTACTCAATTAGCCGTCCGACTTGTGTCAACCACTTTCGCCTCAGGCTGAAGCGACGTTCAAATACTAAAGCAATGTCGAATTCATCACGCTTCACTTTCAACACTCGTTCTGCGTCCTTCCACAACTGGGACCCTGGCTAGACTAACCTTATCCAGCCGTCTCCTTCCCGTGGACCACACAACTAATGTCACGTGATACGCAACTTCTATGAATAGTTTCCCTTTGTTCTTCAACATCATCATCAGTTGCTTACCGACTTCCCTTGACTTATTCGTGCGTACTCGTTCATAGTGATCGCGTGAACTGCTCTCACTATGACAATTCCTCTTCGATGGTAAACTTGTTCTTACTACATCAGTTTACCGCTGTCTACCTCATATCGGTCCATGGCATTATGTTCCCCCCCCCCTGTTTTTTGAAAATGGTGTAGCCATTTTCACAGTCTCTTCGGTTTTTTCACTCTTATGACATGTAGCGATATTGGTAGCAATTTCAGACTTATATTCTATACTGATGTACTTGCACCTACCTATTTTCTGTGATAATCTGACGGTATGGCATTCCATTAACCACTGCACAAAATCACTGAAAAAAAAATTATTATTATAATCAGACACGCCCTATCTATCTGCTTCCCCCGCAGACGACGTGTAGCCCAGCATATGGGGGGGGGGGCTGGGCTAACATACTATGAGCTTCATAAGGTCCCGTGGCCTCCCCATAGTAGTCCCTCATTTGCCCTATAGGCAAGCATCCTCAAACCTATCAAGGCCATTACTCCCGAATGAGGGGACATGCGTGGTTAATAGGTGCCATGACCATCTGTATTATTATTTATATTTGGTATAGTGGAATATGACCAATATATCTATGACCTCTATACCGCTGTAGTACTTATTTGTCATTTGGGTTTACCGTTTGACTTAATGAACCTTATACAATCTACAAGTGAGGTTGTTGCCTCAGCAGTTATTTGTTTGCGGTTTACTTGTAGTATTTCGTTTGTCTAGGGTGATTACTTCTTCTTCGTAAAAGGTGTTGTATTTTCATCATATAACCGCAAGCTCATCATAATGCTGAGATAAATGTATGATGTAGACTCATTTATCAATGCCTTTGTGTCTGTCAAAGTTTATAATACTTTGATCGTCTATCACCATTGCTGGTTGATATTCAAGCACTTTCTGTTCATTGTCTCTTGTTTTTCATTGCCTTAACAAGGCTTTTTATTTCTTGTGAAATGTTTCTCTCTGTCTCTGTGTTCATTCATCTCACTGCAATACTGTCTCTTGGCTTTGTGTTGATATTTTAAACCCAAATAGTGTTGACCAATAGCGATACGATATAAAAATGTATTTACATTTCTATGCATGATCATTTCTACCATGGCATATGTCAATTAGAGCATAAAATTATCAGCAATAAATCTCATTGACATTTTTGATATACTTATGCAATGTTATCAATTGAAAGAAAATTTTTAAAATGTGACATTGATTTCACTTATCAATGTGGTATATATGCTTATATGTTATAGCATCAACATTAAAATTAGATACCACCATACACTCGTGTCATTCGTTGCAATCTGTTTCTTGACCGTTGTAGCTTCGTGTTGTTTTTGTTGCCACCATTGTTATAAATTCTGATTTGTGTCTCTTGCAATAGTCTTGATTGGTCTTTCTATTACCCTTCATTATTGCTGCAAAACATCCACTATTACGTCCTCTGTTATGGACACATAATCTGTACATGAAAAAAAATTTCACATAAACAATCATGTGTATGAAAACTTATACTATCACATGGCACAACAGTCTATTGTTATCATCATTGTAATATGTGTGATGATATGCTTGCCGGTGAAATATAGACTGGTCTATTGTGAATTGAAGTTGACCCGGACACACTCACAATAGCATGCGTCGCCTCAATCAATCAATCATGTGCCATGCCGGAAAGCGTGGGCGGTCATGACTCGCCATTTCACTCGATATATATGCTGTTATGTTTTCACGAACATGATGACCTAACTGCTCTCGTTGTACTTGTGGATGATATTTTGTCCATATTACCGGTTTCTCTCAATTGGTAGTATGAAATTGGTTCTTATACCTGTATATTTTCTTACCACTGATTTTGTGATGTAATGATGGTAAATGAATGGTATGTTTTCATTTCATGAGATGATGGTTTAATCCTGATAGATTGAATATGAAATCTGATGTATGAAGTCACATTAATACTAAATAACCATAATACCACTCAATTACTTCACCGTAGGTATGGTTGGTCATACTTGTTTACCATGGGCTGATCTTTTCCACTAGCTCGTTTATGCTGGTTTGGTGCCCTAGGATTGTAGACCTGGAATTCTACCTTTTCAAGATTCCTGTAAGGCTTTATGGTGGTGCTTGCACGGTCCCAATACTCTCATTCGTCTTCTATACATTCTGGTAACTAATAAAATGAAAAAAAATATGTACACATCTGATTAACATTAAGTTAATTAAACTACAATGTCAAATTGACTGCTGATATCTTTGCTCATTCTATATGGCAGTTCAGAGCTTTAATTAATGCTTTGATAACTTTATTTCCATGGTACCATTTATGTACTCTGAATACAATAGTTTTAAATTATTTCATTGCCGCACAGTACAGTTTAGCTATAATGCAGTTAAAAAATTATTGTTTTTATTATGTATGTAGTAGATGGTAATGTATATAATTGCATATGCATGTGTCTTAGTTAGTAAAGAGAAACAGTTTGAGATGTTAAGTAGATTGAAGGTTGGATGATTATTAAAGAGTTGTTTACTCTGCTGACTTGAGTTATGTTATATCCTTCAATTGTGAATTTACTGTCTGTTATGTATGTCTTATAGTAAAGTTATTTTGATGTGTATCAGACAGAACCAAGTAAAATAATGCATTTATAGACAAATGTTCATGCGTATAAGTCTAAATCACCTTACTTAATATCACAGTTTTCAGGAAAAATAGAATAAATATATTTATTCTGTTAAACTGCTATTGGCAAGATTTAGATAGTAGGTTGTTTGTTAGCAGTTAACTTTAACTTTGGTCATTAATAAAAATATTTTTTAAAAAGGTTCTTTAACTCTCCGTTCATTTGATGTCTTTTGTTGGGAAAACTACTGTTGCATAACTTGCCTGTCCTAAATTAATGCATTATTTTCCCCATTTTTCACTGTCATGGCTGATGCATTATTTTAGATTATTGATGTTACCTAGTATTTCTATAGTTGTTAGGTGTGGTAACACTGTAGTTGTTCCCGGCAATGGGACCAGCTAATGTCAGTCCAACCATCACTTTGCATGCCTTAATTATCCACAAGGAAATTTACACAGTGGAGAGTATGAACTAAATTCTGAGAAATTACGTTCCACCATAGCCAAACCAGCGTCGTGTATCCCCGAGTCTCGACACCGGTCAGGTGCTGATGCAACCCAACTTCACATGATGTTATCAATTATAAGTTGTTTGTATTTTAAATCACTCTTTATCCCAACGACACTCTGTTGTGTATCATACCCCGAAACACAAAAGCAGTTACTTGATTCTACTGTCAAACAACTACCGCTCTGCATAGACAGTCCCCCGCCACATAACAATTACCCCTGTCATATGGCGGACAGCCGCTCTACCAAATGCGGAACCAATTTCTTTAGAAATGCTATTGCCGCCACAAAAAGATTACCCACGATCCATGTCGGCAATGCAACTCTCTTCCGAGTGTAAACCCACACAGTTCTGCCAGATCAGGTCAAATCCGGACTCGCCATACTACTCTCCCATAGCTATAAATACATGCAGGAAGACATGTTTACTCATGATGTTTTATCCAACCTCACCGGAACGCATATGTCAGCAACACAAGGTGTTACTCGTATACACAATATGTTGTTTTTGTGTACATACTGCATGATGGAATGAATATCCATAAGTTGTTTCTTGTGATATTCTTGCGTGATGTTCAGGACAAGAGGTATTCCTTGTCTCAAGATGTTATTTGAGTTTATTACTCCTACTGGTGTGTACCGATGTCACAAATGTTCACAATATTACACACGACAGGATAGATTATAGCTCCTATACATAGTATTATATAAGTGTGACTCATACCACCTGTTAGTTTACATATAAAAGGAACATGGAAAATATATGATTACAACAAGTAGATATTGTTCCACAACACCGACAGGTATTTATGAGCTGTCAGATTGCTCAATAATTCATCACCATTCATCTGGCTGTTGGTAGCCCAGACCCTACAATGAAGACAGCGACAAAATCTGTGGAGAATGTATCAAAATATCCACTCTAAACAGCCGCACACAATGATACAAACACAGTCAGACAATTTAACTCGCCTGATGCATTGTTGTTGCTGCTGTGTAGAGGTCCTTCACTGGTCCGGAATCTTTCTCCAAGTTGTCGAGGTTATTGGGTGTTGATAGTAGACCAAGGCTTGACCTTCAGATCGCTCTCTAGGAAAATTTTGGATTTTCTGCAACTTGAGTGGAAAAAGTTTAGTACAATACTGATTCACTGTTGTGATGTTGTGTTGAGGTTCTGGACTGAATCGGTATCCTTATTTCGGTTGTATAGGTAGTTAGGTGTTAATTGTAGACCAAACTTGAAATTCAGACAACCGTCTTGGAAAAAATTCGGATCCTCGAATCAAGATGAAAAACAGCTTGATATACTACTGACTGATCACTAAAACTGTTTCTTCACAATGAACTTGTGGACATCCTCGCCGTATTGAGGTATTTGGTTCAAATTTTGAGTGATCCACAAAATAGTCAGAATTACCGCATTGCATACTACTTATATGGCCATAGTGATGAATTCCCAGTCAAAATTAAGACATCGTCGCTGTTTTGATATCTTGTCTTTGTATGGTGAGTTTTGACTGTTGATAGGATTGTCTCTCAGTAATTTGGACACATGATGATGTGCCGTCGTTGTATTCGTGGACGCACTTATTTTGGCTATTATTTCCCTCAGTTATCGAATGTCTTTAGGCAGTTAATAACTGTTTATTCATAGACTCGTTCACAATGAGTTACTATCGTCAGTGACTGCTTTACATAGTATATTTGAAGTTTACAACTCCAATGTTGTCACAGCCAGGGTCAATATTGTCAATATTTGCTGTTTAATTTATATTGTTGATTTCAGTGTCTTGGTTAAATGTTCATCCTGCACATGGATATTGATACATTGATTTGATAGCTGTACATGTTTATTGATGAATTCATTTGAAACTTGCAAATGGCGCCCAAGGTGACTTTATTTCTCCTTTGTCTGGATGATACTGGATTGATCAGAAACTTGCGAATAGCACCCAAGGTGACCTTGTTTATCATTTAATTGATTCTTGATAACTTGCTTTGCCAATTGCCAATAGTGCCAAGATGACCTTGTTTGTCTAGTAGCAAGTTGTTGCTGACTTGCTTCTGTAAATTGCCAATGGCGCCTAGGTGACCTTATTTATCTTACAACTGGTTGTTGCCGTTTTTCTTTTGAAGGTAACCTTGCATTAATGTGCTCCTGCTTTTGATATTAGAATCCCCACTTTCTGCCATGAAGCTGATTGCTGGCTCGTTCGTTCAGCCGCAGTGACAGATTTAAGCAGGAACATTCATCGCCTTGAAACAGTGAACAACTCAATGTCCTTGCCATTCTTCAGAGTTTATTGTAAACAATGATCGCAGCACATAACATCAATCATTCCCGAAAGGTGCGGGGTGGCATGCGATAAGTAGATAACATGTCTAATCAGTGTTCACAGCCCTGAAACACAGTTCTACTATAATGGCGACTCTATGGTCAACTTACGGTCACTTGCCCTTGACAACGGCATGGCGCATTGCTCAATCGCCGTCAACTCGGCGCGATGTAACTGAACTTGAATGGCTACTAAATTAGCCGTCCGACTTGTGTCAAACACTTTCGCCTCAGGCTGAAGCGTCGTTCAAATACTAAAGCAATGTCGAATTCATCTCGCTTCACTTTCAACACTCGTTCTGCGTCCTTCCACAACTGGGACCCTGGCTAGACTAACCTTGTCCAGCCGTCTCCTTCCCGTGGACCACACAACTAATGTCACGTGATACGCACTTCTCTGAATAGTTTCCCTTTGTTCTTCAACATCATCATCAGTTGCTCACCGACTTTCCTTGACTTATTCGTGCGTATTCGTTCATAGTGATCGCGTGAACTGCTCTCACTATGACAATTCCTCTTCTATGGTAAACCTGTTCTTGCTACCTCAGTTTACCGCTATCTACCGCTGTAAAGATTGGCAAGCTCTGCACGGGTGAGCACTGTTGCTTGATGGCGAGAGAAGAGTATGGAAGGCTGACGACAAGTTAGATACGGGACAAAAGCCGTTTTGCCATGATCTAGACAAGAAGCATATGTGGTTCCATCTGGCATGATTGAGTCTGAGAATGCTTGAGTTTTTGAATTAAGAAACCATTGCCTTTTGTACACCTACTGATGGCTTATATATTTGTATGCCAACGTTTTGTACCGCATTGAAACACTGCCATTTTGGTATAGAGGAACAATAAACAACGAAACCTAGATGCTGCAAGCTTTTGTTCACGTCATTTGAATTGAGAGTTAACTTTGAGAAATGCACCTACACCCACTATACGACACGGCTGCCTTTGGCCCCCCTGCGGCGGTTGGCCATAATGGTTGGCGACTCTGCTAAAGTAGTCTCATATTAAATGAAGAAATGCCAACGCACAAATTTGTGAAAAGTTCCCCCCCCCCCTGCATCCTCGCATTTACAGAGTTTAAATGAGACGTGATGTCCACCAAAAATGGCAGGTTATTAAGCCAGTCATTGTTCAGCAGACATTACCGTCTGTAGGTAATCTTAGGTATTATTTCAGACAGAAACAGATAGACACTATTTTTCAGTGCCCAGAAACGTGACAGAACTTTCCTTTTAAATAGCCATCTGACATCACAGTGTAACAGTAGCTCACGGTATTTATCTTTCAGGTCTGATAGAAACTGTCTGAACTGACGTCTTTTCAGCGCCTTACCTCGCGTGCCACTTTCTGGCAGCTGGCGGGCCATAAGTTGCCAGCGGGCCGTGGTTTTAGATCCTCTGGTCGGCATCTAATCACTCTAGTCAATTGAAGCGTTTCCTTATGTCCTTGTCGGACTGGCTGGTTGATTTTTCTGTCTGTCCATGGTATTCTTTGCATTTTCTGCAGAAACCACATTTTCACTGCAAATAGATGTGTTTCAGCATGTCTACTCATTCATTGTCCAGGTTCCAAAAGTGCAGATTGTATGTATCACTTCAACACACATTGATGTGATAAACGCTCTCTGGAATAAGAAAGCGAATGCAAGTTAACAGAAAGTGTATCCATAACTGGAGAGATGTTTCACAAAGAATAGAGTAGAGATTTTTAATCAGATCGCTATAGGATGTTAAATCTTGGTGGCCGTCACTGCATATGTGGAAATGTCCCGAATAATGATGATGTCGACACCCACCCCCCCCCCCCCCCCCCTCGCGCCCAGAAAAAAGTACTGGCCATGTAGTATAGATTAGGTAACGTGTGGTGGTCGGCATGGCCGTATGGATAGGAACGCGTCTTCTTAAACATCCGGTGTGCTGATGCCGAGGTAAGGGGTTCAACCCCTACACCGGACAGCTGGACTAAAATGTTCACCTGTCGTCCTTGACTTGGGGATGTAAATTACAAGGACCTCCTGAAGTCGGAGTGAGTTCTCCTAATGGCGATGGACACTGTTAACAGGGAAAGCTAATTGACGCGCAAAATTCAGTGCAGCACTACTAGAAGGTGTGCGCTGGACTACGCTTGAGTTCAAAACGAGCGAGTGAACAAAAACAACACAAAAAAGTAACGTGTATTCATTGTTATCATCTACAGTACCGTACGCATAGAAATAACGTGAACAATCATCTCAATATTGCATTAAAGGGACACGAATACAATATGTGTATTATGTGGAAGGGAAACAACTGTATTAATGTATTGTTTTAAAACATATGAACATTTTGAATTTATTTAATTACAGGTAGATTATACGTGCCTGATTTTAAAACAGCTGCATAAACTTCTTTGCAGATTCAACAACTAAGTATAATAGTAGAAAATGTCAAGCTTTAGGCAAGACATTATTTTGGGTGTTAATTAATACATTGCAACAAGATTATTTCACAGGACTGGAAACACGACTCTGCTGTAATCGGTTTCAATGTAGTTTCTAGTAATATTTATAACCATTATTGTTTGATAGGCACACATGTGCTTTAATGAAGCAAGCATATTTATACGCCTATTACCATCTTTGCCGGACTCCATGGCCTAGGCGTTAGCGACTTTCTCCGTAATCCCGTATCTCCAAGTGAGCAAACGCGGCCGTGCGAGAATCGGTAGCGGTTCTCGCCGCACCCGTTACTGACGGGGTATGTGAGTCGGCCGCTCAGAAAGCAATGGCAAACTACTGAGCGTAATATTGCCAAGACATTAACAACAGTGGTAAAATGCTGGTGTTGACAGCGATGTCCTTTAAAAGGATATTCATTCATTCATTCATTCATTCTGTAGCATGTCCTTTGCAGAACCTTGCTCCCAAACAACCTTCCGGAAAACCTCTCGATCATAACCAAGATGTCCCGCGTCCGATACACCCATCTGGAGATCATCCGCCACATCCTGCACCCATCTTCTCTTTGGCCTTCCTCTTCCTCTCTTCCCAGGCATAATAGGATATGCGAATAAAAAATTACCATCTTTGGTTCTCGTACTGTATTGTCATTAAGATTAAAGTGCAGTGGTTGCAATTGATCTGCCCATGACCCCCAACAGAGGCTGTCATCTGAAGTACAAAAAAGAATTCCAAATCACTGACTGGTGGGCATTGGTGGACCACAATGGGCTGGAAGACTCATACTGGGATTAAGATGCCTCAAACAATAACAAACAATATGCGACGCGTGCAAAATCCTGTAGAGGGTATCTTCCAGTGTGATCGTCTCTACAGCCGGACTGTTGTCAACTGAACAGACCTGACACATTGACAGGTTGGTGTCTGATAGGAGCTACATTGGGCTCCTGTCAGCGATAAGCTAATAGTGGCTCGTGTATTAAACGTGGTCCTGATTACCATGATCATTAACGCCAAAAGTCAAAAGGATCCCGAAAGGCTTGCAGTCTGCGTCGAGATGTTGTGGGAGAATAAATGCTTTAGATCACTAGTTCACAAGCTTTTCAAGAAGAGGGCCATATGTACTATTTTCGGTAGTTGAGCGGGCCACAACGTTATAAAATTATTAAAGTCGTGCAATTTCTTACCTTTCTTACCTTTCGTTATCAAAATTCTAAGTCTTTAAAGGCAGTCAGTGTCAGTCATACACTGCGGTCATTTTTGGTTTAAAATCAAAAGTTCATTTAACAATACATTTTAAATCAGTTTCGAAAATCGCTATTATTGTAATTAATTTACAATTGTAACTGTTCTTTATAACCAGTTACTTAAGTTTAGATGCCAGTTTATCAATGTCTGGACACAAATCTGTCGTGCCCAAAGTCATAAGAGCAGCTAGGTTACTGTGGGTGAGTCTGGAACGTTGCTTGTTTTTTATAACGATCATTGCGGAAAATGACTCCTCACATCTGTATGTCGAACCAAAATGAAAAATGCATCTCTGGGCGAATGAACGCAAGTGTTCAAATTGTTCGACAGGCAATAGTCGCCAGAATGAAATCATATGATCAGCTGAAGGTGAAGCAGGCAGCTCCAGAAATTTACATCTCAGTTCAGCATTGCATTTCAAATCAATTACTTCGTGCTGAAGGTTTTGCTGTAATTGACAGAGCTTGGCATCAGGAAATACGAATGGATTTATGAAGAGGGTAACATTATCCTCCTATATTGTGAACTCTTGAAATCTCGACTGTACGTGCTGTTACTGTGTAACAGTAGCTCACTGTATTCCTCGTTCAGGTCTGATAGAAACTGTCTGAACTCACGCCTGTTCAGCGCGTTACCTCGCATGCCACTTTCTGCCAGCTGGCGGGCCACAAGTGGTCCGCGGGCCTTGGTTTGGGTACCACTAGTCTACATCTACTCACTGTAGTCAATTGAAGATTTTCATTATGTCCTTGTAGGACTGGCTGGTTGAGTTTTCTGTCTGTCCATGATATTGTTTGCATTTTCAGAAATCACATTTTCACTTCTATTAGATGTTTTTCAGCTTGTCTACTCATTCATTGTCCAGTTTCAAAAGTGCAGATTCTATGTATCACTTCAACACACATTGATGTGATAAACGCTCTCTGGGATACGAAAGCGAGCGCAAGTGAACAGAAAGTGTATCCGTAACTGGAGAGATTTTTCACAAAGAAGAGAGTGGAGAGTTTTAATCAGATCGCTATAGAATGTTAAATCTTGGTGGCCGTCAGGGCATATGTGGAAATGTCCCGAATGATGATGATGTCGACCCCTCCCCCTCCCCCCCCCCCCACCCCGAAAAAAATTATTGGCCATGTAGTATAGAATAAGTAACGTGTAGAGGTCAGCATGGCCGTATGGATAGAAACGTGTGTTCTTAAACATCCGGTGTGCTGATGCCGAGGTAAGGGGTTCAACCCTACACCGGATAGTTGGACTAAAGTGTTGACCTCACTTTCTTGACTTGGGGACGTAAATTACAAGTACCCCCTGAATTCGGAGTGAGTTCGCCAAATTGCTTAGAAATTGAAAAACAACACAACAGACAATATACCAAATTTAAATTAGTGCACAAAAGAATTCAGGAAAGATATAATAAAAGAAAAAGTACATCAACAGGCTGTTTACAAACTAAAGATGACAAAATCATAATAGAAACAGATCAGATTCTACATGTATGGTCAGATTATGTGAAAAACCTTTATAATTCTTCTTCTTCTTCTTCTTTCATTCGCTTGAAATATGTCTATAACTGCAGTGCTGTCTCTTGTATGAATTGAACTGTCTTTTTCAGTTCACACAGCGGTCCATACAGTTTATCTTCCACTGTCGTCTCTCTAGGCCAGAAGGTTTGCCTAGATATGTTATATTTTGGGCAGTCTTGGAGTATGTGCTCTGCTGTCTGCGACGCCAATCCACATGTACACATGGCTGTTTCACCAATCTTGAATTTTGTATACATGTGGTTGCGTAATCTATTGTGCCCTGTTCTGAGGCGCAGAATAATGACTTGTTCTGGAATCCATCCATAACGTGGTAGTCATCTTGAGCAGGTTTTGGTGGCTTTCTGACTGATTTGATCATTCTTTTCTTTTGGTGGTATGTTACAGTCACATCAGGCTGTTCTTCTTTGGCTCCTTCCTTAGCCAATTGATCAGCTCTGTCGTTCCCGGGTACTCCACAGTGGGATGGTATCCACTGTATGGTGACCTTATGCTGATTGCTAAGTTCGGAAAGTAGTGTCCTTAGTACTGGCAATTTCCCAGACAGGAGCGCCTCGAGTACTGATTTTGCATCTGTCAATAGCACCACAGGTTGTGTACCATTGCTGGTATTTAGTAATTTCTCTGTTGCTATCTTGATTGCCTCAATTTCAGCATCGTAGTTATGGCAGTACTTTCCTGTCGGTACTCTAGCTGTGTCCCTGGTATTATTTGGGTATTCTATGTACACTCCCGCTCCTCCATTTCGAACAGCATTTTGTGCTGACCCATCTGTGTAGACTCGGATCCAGAGGTCCTGTGGGTATTCTTCATCAAGGAAGCTGAGAGTGGCTGTTCTGCGCTGCACACTGTTCTGATCTTCCTTGTCAAATATTCCTCTCACTTTTGTCTGGATTTGTAGTGATAGTCTATGCTCATCTTTCCATGGAGTTCGCTCTGGAATAGTTGTTAGGGGGATACCAACTGTGGGCAGATCGGTGGTTTCTCTGCAGAGTCGTTTGGCCTGGTGGATAAAACTACTTCTTTTCAACCGCCCCATAGCTAGGTTTTCAAATCTGTTCTTCATAGGGTGGCCTGGCAAGCTGAGGAACTTTTCTGCTTGTATTAGCGTTTTCGTATCTCTGCGCTCACTCAGTGCTTGTGTCCTCCCCATCTTCTCCATTTCCACTATAGGGGTTGATCTCATCCCTCCTGTGGTGACTCTAAGTGCTTGATTTTGCACTTTGTCCAGCTCTTGTAGTGTGGTTTTTGCTGCCGAACACCATGCAGTTGACCCGTATTCCAGGTGTGGTCGTATGCTCTGTTGATAAACTTTGCTAAGTATTTTCCCACTGGCTCCCCATGTGGTTCCACTTAGCTTTCTCAGGATGGCTATTTTCCTTCTGGCTTTTGCTACTGCTTTGTTGATGTGCTTTCTCCATGTCAGCCTGCCATCAAATGTTACTCCAAGGTATGTTGGTTCTTTATCTTCTTGTAGGGGTGTTCCATTTATCTGGATGGTCCCTGCCTTTTGTTTTGGAGAGAGGGTAAATAGGGTGGTGCTGCACTTGTCAGTGTTTATGCTGACACACCATCTATTTGCCCATGCAACAAATGTATCTACAGCTCTTTGTAGTAATCTGGTGGCCACTGATGCATGTTCATTTGTGCTCCATAGAACCAGGTCATCGGCGTACATTGCGGCTTTAATTCCATGCGGTAGATTAGCAACGAGATCATTGATGAAGATTAGAAAGAGTGTGGGGGACAATACTCCGCCCTGGGGAACTCCGTGACGCAGTAGTACTTTCTTGCTCTTTAGTCCGTCTATCTGTACTCGGGCTCTTCTGTTGTGCAAGTATGCTTTCACCCATTTGTACATTCTTCCATTGACTTTGCAGTTTCTCAGTTTATTCATCAGACCTTCTTTCCAGACTTTGTCAAAGGCTTTCTTCAAATCTATCCATGCCGCAAGCACCAGCTTCTTCTCTTGGAATGCATCCTCAATTTCTTGAGAGAGGTAGGTTGTCTGATCTTCCGTAGAGTAGCACTGCCTAAAGCCAGCCTGCTGTGGCACAAGGATGTTTTTACTTTCAATGTACCACTGCAGTCTGTGATTGATGATGCGCTCCAGTGTTTTGCAGAGACAGCTGGTGAGGCTAATTGGTCTGTAGCTAGAGGCAATGGAACTATCTTTCCCTGATTTTAGGAGGGGTATCATGATTGCTTCTCTCCAGGCTTGTGGAACACTGCCTAAGGTCCAACTGTTATTGAAGATCTGCAACAGCTTTGCTTTGGCCTCTGTTCCTAGGTTCCTGATCATTTCATTGGAGATACCATCAGCTCCTGGTGACTTTCTCATTTTCAGTTTTGATATGGCTAGCTCCAGTTCGCTGATTGTGATGGGTGCCTCCAGAACCTCATGTACTATTTCCTTCTGTCCTGTATGTTGCAGTTTCTCTCGAATCTCCTGTTGTTTCTCTGGACTAATTTTGATATTGTTATCTTGTGCGAATGAGTCCGCAAAATGGTCAGCTGCTTGCTTTCTTGTTAAGATGTTTCCATCTTTATGTAGAGCAATTTTTGAGTTTCTCCCTGTGCCCTCATCGTTAAGTTGTTTTATTAGCTTCCACAATTTCCTTGTGTCTCTTTCAAAGTTCAGAGACTCTGTTTTTTCCTGCCAGCTTTTCCGTCTAGCCTGCAGCTTGGCCCTTTGAAATTTGGCTTTTGCATGCTGGAATTTATTGTGGTGCTCTTGGCTGGGTGTGGCCTCTGCTTGCTTTCTACATACTTCCACATCATTATGCAACTGTTCCAGTTCACTACTCCAGTAGGGTTTATATTGTTTACGGGCTCCTCTTGGTACTGTTTCTCGCGCTGCCTGTAGTATGCATTTCCCAAACTCTTCAACTACTTTATTTATGTCTTTCTCAGTGTTCAGGTTTCTAACCAGTATGCTGGTGCGATGCTTGTACACTGCCCAGTCTGCTTTCTTGTAGTTCCACCTCGAGAGGGTGCTGCTTTAACTTACAAGCTCATTTTCTACAGTTAGAAAGACTGGTCGATGGTCACTGCCACCTAGTTGTTTCCCAACAATTCGTGTAATGTTCCACTCCAGGTCTGGTGAATGAAAAGCCAGGTCAGGTGTAGTTGTAGAGTGCCATGATCTCGAGTAGAAAGTATGTGGGTCGGACGGCTTGTTAATCCAAGATGAATCTATTCTCATCCTGCCAGTCTTCCAGTCTCTCTCCTCTCTGGTCCATGTGATCATAGCCCCAACTCTGCGAGTGGCTGTTGAAATCGCCGCACACAATCATTTTTTCTGTTAATGGTAGTGTGTCCAGTGCCTGTGGACGGTCACTTGGACAGTAGTAATTGATCAGATGTAGGTCTGTATAGCCTGTTTTAAGTCTAAGTGTCTGATACTCAGCCCCTTCCATATAGACTTCGATTTGGGAAGCAGTGATGTTATTTTTTACAAGGGTAAGTATCCCACCTTTTCGCCTGTCCTTTCGGTCAGATCGGTAACACTGGTAGCCTCTGATTTTGAAGGCTATATTTTTGTTGAGGTGAGTTTCTTGCAAGCAACATATGCTTACATTTTTCTTTGTCCAGGATGTTTTCTAATTCTACTTTTTTGTTGCTGACTCCCTCCGCATTCCAGTGCATTATTTTAAGTCTTAGTTTAGTATGGCCAGCTGTTCTATTCTCATGTCCCCTGGCTCCACAGGACATCTGAGAAGGACCTCCAGTAGTTGGGGTTGGACCCTTTCGAGACATAGGGTCCGGCACTGCACCTGCCTGGGGGTCCAAAGCAGGGCGAGCACCATAACGTTTAGCAGCAGTCGACATATTCCATTTTGCGTAATTGCGTGGCATCCTGATTTCTGTGGTGCGCCTCCTGGCTGGTTGCCTCCGTCTTCAGCACCTTTCCTTTGCTAGAGCAGACTGTGGTCTCACTCGAGTTTAGATGTGTACACACGCACACACGTGTCTGCACATGCATGTATGTGTATACACATCTAGAGCACACTGGTTATTTTCCGGCGCCAGATACTCGCCGTCGCCCCTTCTCCTGTTAGTTAAAACAGTTCCGCCACGTGAAGGCCAGGAGTTGGACTTTTGCTGCAGAGGTTATGTATTCACGAGCCATTGGGGTATTTAAGCAATGTTGGGCGCTCACCCCAACACTGCGCCCCTGCTACATACAGCAATTTTGAACCAACCTTTATAATGATAACAGAGATGAACAGTATGATACTCGATCTAATAATGATTAATTGATTGATTGATTTAGGAACCGACATCACAGCATTCGGGACATTCCAGTAATCGCTCCGTCCCCATCCTCAGCAGCCAGCGAAGAGTTCCAACACCAATAGTACCAGTAGCAATCTGATTATATGTCCGTCTCGCCTTTCCTCTAAGCGTCGAGCATCGGCCAGATCCCCTCGTCACTCCTCGCTGTCGCATTCTTGCCAGACCACGGTAATCCATTTGCTCCTCCGAGGTGTACACGTGCTCCCACAAGGCCGCAACCACGTCCGCCTCGCCACGCATCAACACACCACCAAGTCCTGCCGAGCCATCCAATCTGTCCGCCCGCCCATCCCCCAGCACACCAGCACGCCCCGGAGACAAAATCCACGCGACGCCCGCCACCAGCGACCTTCGAAGCGAAGCAAGAAAATCCGCAGGATGCCCGCCCTCCCCCACCCTCCCTAGACCGCCCCGCCAATTTTGATGATTTAAAAAAGTTGCATATCCTTTCAGGACATCGCTGTCAACATCAGCATCTTTCAGCTGATTGTTGATTTCTTGGCAAGATTACGCTCAGTAGTTTGTCATTGCTTTCTGAGCGGCCGGCTGACATACCCCGTAAGTTATAGACGCGATTCGAACAACTGCTGATTCTCACCGTCGTCACGTTCTTACTAGATTACGGAGAAAAGTCGCTAACGTCTAGTCCAGGAAGCCGGCAATTTTGAAGATGGAGGTTCGAAATGTTCTAAACATATGAAAGCTGGCAAGGCTCCCGGTTCAGAAATCACCACAACAGAAATGGTTAAAGCTTTAGAAGAATATTGAATAGATCAAGTCACCAGACTGCTGAACACATTATATGATACCGGAGATATACCTTATGAATTATGTAATTCTGTTTTTATTGCAACCCCAAAGAAATCAGGAACCTTGGAATGTGATCAACATAGAACAATTAGTATATTGAGTCACATCACGAAGATTTTGCTACGAATTATCATGCAGAGAGTGAGGAAGAAAATACAACCTGAAATAAGGAAAGAACAATGTGGGTTTGTAGAAGGAAAGAGTACAGTAAATGCTGTCTATATGCTGCCATCATTTATTGAACGTGCTATAGAAGTAAACAAAGATATACATCTTTGCTTTATTGACTACACAAAGGCTTTCGATAGAGTAAGACATGTCAACATGGTGGATATGCTTGCAGATCTACAAATTGATGGGAAAGACATTCTCTTCTCTTAAATTTTGTTGCGTATCCCTTACGGGACGTTGCAGTAAACACCAGCATTTTCAGCTGCTGTTGATAGTGGGTTAATATCAGCCTAGTAAGAGAGGTGTGATGCAGGGATGCGTAATGTCTCCAGAACTTTTTTCCCTATACAGAGAAAATATTTTCAGAAATGTAGAAGATATAAATGGAATCAGCATTGGAGGACGAACATCAATAACATTAGATATGCAGATGATACAGTATTGATTGCAGACAATGAGCAGAATCTGAAACAATTAGTAGATGCGGTTGTTGCACACAGTGAAAAACTGGAGTTCGAATTAAATTATAAAAAGACACAAATTATGTTCATCACTAGGAAGAACGAAATACCACAATGTAATAAACAAGTAAATGGGAATATTCTTCAACAAGTGAATCGGTACAATTATCTCGGAAACGTTATAACATATGATGGGAGATGCCTTGAAGAGATTAGAACAAGAATCGCCATTGCGAAAGTAGCCTTCAACAAGATGAAAAACATACTGACCAATAAAAAGATGTCAATCGAAACGAGAAAAAGAGTGTTGAGGTGCTACATAGAGTTTTGTTCATTTTATATGGATATGAAACTTGGACAATGAGCAGTCAAGATGAAAAACATCTGATGGCTGCAGAAATGTGGTTTCTGAGGAAAATGCAAAGAATAGCATGGACAGAAAGACAAACCAATGACCAAGTACTACAGGAGACAAATGAAAATCGTAAATTGATTAGAGAAATTAGACGTAGATAGTCAAAATTTTTTGGAAATGTTATGAGAAGAAATAAAGTGGAGAACTTGGTGACAACTGGCAAGATCGAAGGGAACAGTGCAAGGGGAAGACCGAGAAGTACATATCTGGATGGCATGATCACATGGCATGGTAGAGACAGGAACACTGAGCTGATTCACGACTCTGGTGATCGAGTGAAATGGCGAGTCATGACCGCTCACGTTTTCCGGCACGGCATATGATTGATTGAATTCACGCGCAAAATTCAGTCCAGCACTACTAGAAGGTGTGTGCTGGACTACGCTTGAGTTCAAAATCATCGAGTGAACAAAAACTACACACACAAAAAGTAACGTATATTCATTGTTATCATCTACAGTACCGTATGCATAATAATAACGTGAACAATTGCAGAATGTCATCTCATTATTGCATTAAAGGGACACGAATACAATATGTGTATTATGTGGAAGGGAAACAACTGTATTAATGTATTGTTTTAAAAAATATGAACATTTTGAATTTATTTAATTACACATAAATTACACGTGCCTGATTTTAAAACCGCTGTATCAACTTCTTTGCAGATTTAACAACTACATATAATAGTAGAAAACTTCAAGCATTAGGCAAGACATTATTGTCTCTTGTATGAATCTAACAGTCCTTTTCAGTTCACTCAGCGGTCCATAGAGTTTATCTTCCACTGTTGTCTCTCTAGGCCAGAAGGTTCGCCTGGATATGTTGTAGTTTGGGCAATCCTGGAGTATGTGCTCTGCTGTCTGCGACGCCAAACCACATGTGCATATGGCTGAGTCACCAATCTTGAATTTTGTATACATGTGGTTGCGTAATCTATTGTGTCCTGTTCTGAGGCGCAGAAGAATGACCTGTGCTGGTCTGTCCATAACGTGGTAGTCGTCTTGAGTAAGGTTTTGGTGGCCTTCTGACTGATTTGATCATTCTTTTCTTTTGGTGGTATGTAATAGGCACATCTGGTTGTTCTTCTTGTGCTCTTTCCTTAGCCAATCGATCAGCTCTGTCGTTTCCGGGGATTCCACAGTGGGATGGTATCCACTGTATGGTGATCTTACGTTGACTGCTAAGTTCAGAAAGTAGTGTCATCAGAACTGGCAATTTCCCAGACAGGAGCGCCTCTATTACGGATTTTGCATCTGTCAATATCACCACAGGTTGTGTACCATGGCTGGTATTTTGTAATTTCTCTGTGGCTATTTTGATTGCCTCAATTTCAGCATCATAATTATGGCAGTACTTTCCTGTTGGAATTCTTGCCGTGTCTCTAGTATTATTTGGGTATTCTATATACACTCCCGCTCCACCATTTCGAACAGCATTTTGTGCTGACCCATCTGTGTAGACTCGGATCCAGAGGTGCTGTGGGTATTCTTCATCAAGGAAGCTGAGAGTGGCTGTTCTGCGCTGCACACTGTTCTGTTCTTCCTTGTCAAATATTCCTCTCACTTTTGTCTGGATTTGTAACGATAGTCTATGCTCATCTTTCCACGGAGTTCGCTCTTGAATAGTTGTTAGGGGGATACCAACTGTGGGCAGATCAGTGGTTTCTCTGCAGAGTCGTTTGGCCTGGTGGATAAAACTACTTCTTTTCAACCGCCCCATAGCTAGGTTTTCAAATCTGTTCTTCATAGGGTGGCCTGGCAAGCTGAGGAACTTTTCTGCTTGTATTAGCGTTTTCGTATCTCTGCGCTCACTCAGTGCCTGTGTCCTCCCCATCTTCTCCATTTCCACTATAGGGGTTGATTTCATCCCTCCTGTGATGACTCTAAGAGCTTGATTTTGCACCTTGTCCAGCTCCTGCAATGTTGTTTTTGATGCTGAACACCATGCAGTTGACCCGTATTCCAAGTGTGGTCGTATGCTCTGTTGATAAACTTTGCTAAGTACTTTCCCACTGGCTCCCCCAAATCGGTTTCAATGTAGGTTGACCTACTAAATTTCAACACTATTGTTTGACAGGCACACATGTGCTTTAATGAAACAAGCATATTTATACGCCTATTACCATCTTTGCTGGTGTCAATGGCCTAGGCGTTAGCGACTCTCTCCGTAATTCCGTATCTCCACGTGAGCAAACGCGGCCGTGCGAGAATCGGTAGCGTTACTGTCGGGGTATGTGAGCCGGCCGCTCAGAAAGCAATGGCAAACTACTGAGCGTAATTTTGCCAAGACATTAACAACAGCGGTAAAATGCTGGTGTTGACAGCGATGTCCTTTAAAAGGATATTCATTCATTCATTCATTCATTCTGTAGCATGTCCTTTGCAGAACCTTGCTCCCAAACAACCTTCCGGAAAACCTCTCGATCATAACCAAGATGCCTCGCGTCCGATACACCCATCTGGAGATCATCCGCCACATCCTGCACCCATCTTCTCTTTGGTCTTCCTCTTCCTCTCTTCCCAGGCATAATAGGATATGCGAATAAAAAATTACCATCTTTGGTTCTCGTACTGTATTGTCATTAAGATTAAAGTGCGGTGGTTGCAATTGATCTGCCCATGACCCCCAACAGAGACTGTCATCTTAAGTACAAAAAGAATTCTAAATCACTGACTGGTGGGCATTGATGGATCACAATGGGCTGGAAGGCTCATACTGGGATTAAGATGCCTCAAACAATAACAAACAATATGCGACGCGTGCAAAATCCTGTAGAGGGTATCTTCCAGTGTGATCGTCTCTACAGCCGGACTGTTGTCAACTGAACAGATCTGACACATTGACAGGCTGGTGTCTGATAGGAGCTACATTGGGCTCCTGTCAGCGATAAGCTGATTGTGGCTCGTGTATTAAACGTGGTCCTGATAGCCATGATCATTAACGCCAGGAGTCAAAAGGATTCCGAAAGGCTTGCAGTCTGCGTCGAGATGTGGAAAATAAATGCTATAGATCACTAGTTCCCAAGCTTTTTCAAGCAGAGGGCCATATTTACTATTTTCGGTAGTTAAGTGGGCCGCAACGTTATAAAATTATTAAAGTCGTGCAATTTCTTACCTTTCTTACCTTTCGTCAACAAAATTATAAGTCTTTAAAGGCAGTCAGTGTCAGGCATACACTGCGGTCATTTTTAGGTGTAAAATCAAAAGTTCATTTAACAATACATTTTAAATCAGTTTCGAAAATCGCTATTATTGTCATTAATTTACAATTGTAACTGTTCTTCATAAACAGTTACTTATGTTTAGATGCCAGTTTATCAATGTCTGGGCATAAATCTGTTGTGCCCAAAGTCATAAGCGCAGCTAGGTTACTGTCGGTGAGTCTGGACCGTTCTTTTGTTTTTTATAACGATCATTGTGGAAAATGACTGCTCGCGTCTGTATGTCGAACCAAAATGAAAAATGTATCTCTGGGCGAATGAACGCAAGTGTTCAAATTGTTCGACAGGCAATAGTCGGCAGAATGAAATCATATGATCAGCTGAAGGTGAAGCAGGCAGGTCCAGAAATTAACATCTCAGTTCAGCATTGCATTTCAAATCAATTACTTCGTGCTGAAGGTTTTGCTGTAATTGACAGAGCTTGGCATTGTGAAATACGAACACATTTATGAAGAGGGTAAAATTATCCTCCTCTATTGTGAACTCTTGAAATCTCGACTGAGAGATATCCAGAAGACTTTCAACTGTTACTTTGCACTGTAGCAAGTCACATTTCTTTTTCCACCACAAGTTTCTTCAGAGTTGTAAACGCCTCTAAAGTCCCTTCTGTCAGCCTTCCGTTAAACAGTCGTAGTATAACAGTGTAACTGTTGTAGTGATTATATGGTTAAAAGAATTATAAATAGGCGATGTGCAATGTACAGATTGACAAACACTGCACGGGTGAGCACTGTTGCTTGATGACGTGAGAAGAGTGTGGTAGGTTGACGACAAGTTAGATACGGGACAGAAGCCGTTTTGCCATCGTCTAGACAAGAAGCATATGTGGTTCCATCTGGCATGATTGAGTCTGAGAATGTTGAGTTTTTGAATTAAGAAACCATTGCCTTTTGTACACCTACTGATGGCTTATATATATTTGTATGCCAACGCTTTGTACCGTCTTGAAACACTGCCCTTTTGGTATAGAGGAACAATAAACGACGAAACCTAGATGCTGCAAGCTTTTGTTCACGTCATTTGAATTGAGATTTGACTTTGAGAAATGCACCTCCACCCACTATACGACACAGCTGCATTTGGCCCCCCTGCGGCGGTTGGCCATAATGGTTGGCGACTCTTCTAAAGTAGACTCATATTAAATGAAGAAATGCCATCGCACAAATTTGTGAATAGTTTTTTTTTCTTTCTGGATCCTCGCATTTACAGATTTTAAATGAGACGTGATGTCCACCATAAATGGCAGGTTATTAAGCCAGTCATCGTTCAGCAGACATTACCATTCTGTAGGTAATTCATTTATTTCAGATAGAAACAGATAGGCACAATTTTTTAAGTGCCCAGAAACGTGACAGAACTTTCCTATTAAATAGCCATCTGACATCACAGTGTAACAGTAGCTAACTGCATTTATCTTCCAGGTCTGATAGAAATGGTCTGAACTGACGTCTTTTCAGCACCTTACCTCGCGTGCCTCTTTCTGACAGCTGGCGGGCCACAAGTGGATCTCGGGCCGTGGATTGGGAACCTCTGGTCTACATCTAATCACTCTAGTCAATTGAAGATTTTCATTATGTCCTTGTTGGACTGGCCTCGTTGATTTTTCTGCCTGTCCATGGTATTCTTTGCATTTTCCGCAGAAACAACATTTTCACTGCCATTAGATGTTTTTCAGCATGTCTGCTCATTCATTGTCCAGGTTCCAAAAGTGCAGATTGTATGTATCACTTCAACACACATTGATGTGATAAACGCTCTCTGGGATAAGAAAGCGAATGCAAATGAACAGAAAGTGTATCCATAACTGGAGACATTTTTCAAGATATTGATTGATTGATTGATTGATTTAGGAACCGACATCACAGCATTCGGGACATTCCCATAAGCGCTCCGTCCAAATCCCCAGTAGCCAGCGAAGAGTTCCAACACTAATAGTTCCAGTAGCAATCTGATTATATGTCCGTCTCGCCTTTCCTCTGAGCGTCGAGCGTCGGCCAGATCCCCTCGTCACACCTCGCTGTCTCATTCTTACCATACTATGGTAATCCATTCGCTCCTCGGAGGTGTACACGTGCTCCCACAAGGCCGCAACCACGTCTGCCTTGTCATGCATCAATACTCCACCAAGTTCTGCTGAGCCAGCCAATCTGTCCGCCTGTTCATTCCCCAGCACACCGACATGCCCAGGAGAAAAGATCCAGGTGATGTTTGCTACCCGTGACCTCCGAAGCGATGCAAGCCACTCTGCACGAAGCTTGCCTGTTCTCACCCTTCTCAGCATGCTTTCTGAGTCAGTTACAATCACAATGTGTGTATGTATCGTGTTTTCTATCCAGCGGAAAGCTGCACTAACCGCCTCCACCTCCATTCTTAAGCTAGATGTAGTGTCATCATACGCCAGGCTCTCCTGCACCAAACGCCGACCATTAGTTTTTGCCAAGAACCCCCAGGCACTTCTCCTACCTCTCAACACTGACCCATCCGTGTAGATAATCACATCACCCGGGCGAGAATTTTCCTGAATTAGTTGCTGAATTTCCACTTCCGTGGCCCCTGCTGGCCACTCCCTGCACTCCCGGCTTAATGTTATTACAACTCTGCACAAGTCTGACTGCACGGCTGGCACTCTGACCCAATCCTCTCCTCGCCTGATGTTCTCCAAGGGGCACACCTGTCTGATCGTATCCTCCGCCTGAGCCATCCATGATTTCCCTCTTATCAGTGTCTGACCCTTAACTACGTCCAGCGCCTCATGCAACGGGTGATCTGTGTCCTGCAGCTACTTCTGAGGTATGCCTTCGCTTGCATCACCTTGTGCCTACCAGCAACAGTAGGCAGACCAAGGATGTAACGCATACACACTACTGGAGTGTCTCTGGTGCATCCCAGAATGACCCGCATCGCTTCATTCTGTATGCGCTCTAATTTCACCAGCTGACTCTTTGAGACAGTGAGCAGTCCTAGTCCATAATCAATCACTGAGAGGATCAAGTGCTGGTATAGTGTGAAGAGCATTCTCTGCTCTGTGTCCATTGCAGCCATAGTTTTAAGTGCATTGAGTCCCTTTTGAGATCTTGCCACAACCGTCTCCACATGGTCCTTGAAGGACAGACTCCTGTCAAATGTGATTCCCAGATACTTCAGTTTGTTCTCTCTGTTGACGCTTCTACCATCTATCGTGAGGCTTGGGTTATCATCTCTCACAATCCTGTTGTCCAGAGAGCACCACAACACCCCCGCCTTTTCCGGGTTGATGACAGCACTCATTTCAGTGCACCAGTCAATCACTTTGTCTACTGTCACCTGTAGCTCCTGGGCTGTTTGATCCCTATTCCTCCCCTGCCTGTATGCAAGTATATCATCTGCAAATGTTAGAATCCTTCCACCCCTGGTGCTTCTAGGTATGCAATTTTGCTCGTATACACATTAAAGAGCACCGGTGAGATTGCAGATCCCTGTGGCAGTCCCGGGGTTAAAATATGTGGCTCTGAGGTCCATGCGCCCAGACGGAGAGCAACCTGACGAGAATGCAGGACGGCTGCTATCCAGTTCACCAACCAGGGATTGACCCCCTTCTCCATAAGTGCGGCCATCAAAATATCATAGCGAGCTCTATTGTACGCAACCTCGAGATCAAGTGCTGCCGCCATCGTTTCCTGTCTACTCTGGAACCCCTCATAAACGTCAAAGGCAAAGGTGGCTGCATTTGACCAGGTATCTTTTCCTGGCCTGTAGCTCCCCAGGCCTCTTGGAAGAAGCTTCCCCCTTTCCAAAAAATCCTGCAGCTTAACAGCGACTATCTTCTCTAAAACCTTCCCAAATGTATTTTGAAGGGTGATGATCCTAAAGCCGCCAAGCTTTGAATGATCCTTGTATGGTTTTGGGAGAGGGATGAGATAGCTATGCAGTCAATCCTGCGGTTCTGACGCTGTCCTAATGCTCTGATTAAAGCAGCCGGCCATCTCCTTCAGGTCTACATCGCTCAAAGCCTTCATGTGGCCATACCTGACACCGTCAGGCCCTGGTGCCGTGTCTTTTGCCTTTTGCAAAATATGTTTAACATCTTCAGATAGTATAATGTCTTCGTAAGGCATATTCTCTATTATGCCAGATAATTCCTCTCTAACTGCATCCCTGGTAACCGCATCACTATGATTGGTCTGCTCTAAAAATCTCTGGAGATTTTCAAGATATAAGCCAGTTTATCAATGTCTGGGCACAAATATGTCGTGCCCAAAGTCATAAGCGTAGCTAGGTTATTGTCGGTGAGTCTGGAAATTTGCTTGTTTTTTTTTTTATAACGATCATTGCGGAAAATGACTGCTCGCATCTGAATGTCAAACCAAAACGACAAATGTATATCTGGTTGAATGAACGCAAGTGTTCAAATTGTTCGACAGGCAATAGTCGCCAGAAAGAAATCATATGATCAGCTGAAGGTGAAGCAGGCAGCTCCAGAAATTCACATCTCAGTTCAGCATTGCATTTCAAATAAATTACTTCGTGCTGAAGGTTTTGCTGTAACTGACAGAGCTTGGCATCAGGAACGGATTTATGAAGAGGATAACATTATCCTCCTCTATTGTGAACTCTTGAAATCTCGACTGAAAGACATCCAGAAGACTTTCAACTGTTACTTTACACTGTAACAAGTCACATTTCTTCTCCACCACAAGCGTCTTCAGAGTTGGAAACGCCTCCAAAGTCCCTTCAGTCAGCTGTCCGATAAACATTCGTAGTCTTATATTAAATGAAGAAATGCTCTCGCACAAATTTGTGAATAGTTTGTTTTTTCCCTGGATCCTCGCATTTAAGGAGTTTAAATGAGACGTGATGTCCACCAAAAATGCCAGGTCATAAAGCCAGTCATCGTTTAGCAGACATTCCCGTTCCGTGGGCAATTCATTTATTTCATACAGAAAAAGATAGACACTGTAGAGTCTCTGTGGCGACGTGGTCAAGCCGTTTGACTCGTGCTCCGAATGTTGTGGGTTCGATTCCAGGCTGCGCCCTTCGGTTTCCGAGTTAAATGTTTCGGAGTCTCCTGTGGGTTGTCGCTAAAAGCTACGGAGTTCGTCCTTTGTGCGACGCTTTCCGTGATGCGGAAAGAGACCTAGCCATATGGGATAAAACCCGGTGCAATGAAGTCGACCCTATCGAATTTTAAGCGACTTTTTTTTAAAGATAGACATTTTTTTTTCAGTGCCCAGAAATGTGACAGAACTTTCCTTTTAAATAGCCATCTGACATCACAGTGTAAGAGTAGCTCTCCGTATTCCTCGCTCAGATCTGGTAGAAACTGTCTGAACTCAGGCCTTTTCAGTGCATTACCTCGCGTGCCACTTTCTGACAGCTGGCGGACCACAAGTGGCCCGCGGGCCGTACTTTTTGAACCTCTGGTCTACATCTAATCACTCTAGTCAATTGAAGCTTTTCATTATGTCCTTGTAAGACTGGCTCGTTGATTTTTCTGCCTGTCCATGGTATTCTTTGCATTTTCCGCAGAAACCACATGTTTACTGCCATTCGATGTTTATCAGCTTGTCTACTCATTCATTGTCCAGGTTTTAAAAGTGCAGATTCTATGTATCACTTCAATACACAGTGATGTGATAAACGCTCTCTGGAATAAGAAACCGAATGCAAGTGAACAGAAATTGTATCCATAACTGGAGAGATTTTTCACAAAGAATAGAGTGGAGATTTTTAATCAGATCGCTATGGGATGTTAGATCTTGATGGCCGTCAGGGCATATGTGGAAATGTCCCGAATAATGATGATGTCGACCCCCCCCCCCCAACCCACCCCTCTCCCACCCACCTCGAAAAAAGTATTGGCCATGTAATATAGAATAAGTAACGTGTAGAGGTCGGCATGGCCGTATGGATAGGAATGCGTGTTCTTAAACATCTGGTGTGCTGATGCCGAGGTAAGGGTTTGACCCCTACACCGTAAAGCTGGACTAAAATGTTGGCCTCTCTTTCTTGACTTGGGGACGTAAATTACAAGTACCCCCTGAATTCGGAGTGAGTTCGCCTAATGGCGATGGACACGGTTAATAAGGAAAGCTAATTCGCAAGCAAAATTCAGTCCAGCACTACTAGAAGGTGTGAGTAGTAGGGTGGGTCCTAACTACACCCTAAATGAGGTTGCAACCCCCGATTTTTTACTACGTAAAAAATCTATCACCTAAAGCGAAACGTCATATTTTACGACCTCAATTTCAGGGGATGCAATCCGTGAATAAATAATGGAACGTATTTTTGCACTGTTACTTCCCTTTTTGTGTGATAAATTTTATATGTTAAAAAATGTAATAATTACTGTTACTATTGATTGTAGCGGACCGGGTTTAAAAACTATCATCATACTACTGATGCTGTTAAGGTACAGTGCTCTTCCTCCTCGGTTTCTTTCTTCTTTTTTTTCGTCTTCTTTCTTTATCTGGGTCGGGCATAAAAACTATCAGCATTCTATTAGTGCTGTGTAAGGCTTATGGTTACAGTGCATTTTCTCAGGGTGGTCTAGGGGCGGGTGGTCATGGGGATGGAGGCGCAGGGGTGGAGCATGGGATGTCAGCATGTGGGGAGGGCTAGGTGGTTCGAACTTCCGGTCGTGACAGGTGTCATATGAAAACCTTAATAGGTAAGCATGTAAAAATGGCTGGTATATAATGTGTAGCGGGTCGTAGTATTTTAAACACTATCATCATACGGGTTATAAATAACCTTAAAAAGTAAAGATGGCCGATATTATTGATTTTAGTGGGTATATCTTAGTGAAACTCGATGGTAAAGGGTGGGTAGCGGCTATTAGTGATCTGCAGAGGGTCACATTGGCTTGCTCATTATCATCATAGGGTTACCAATGAAAACCTTAAAAAGTAAAGATGGTCGATATTATTGATTTTAGTGGGTATATCTTAGTGAAATTCATTGGTAAGGGGTGGGTAGCGGGTATTAGTGATCTGTAGTGGGTCGTATTAGTGTAAACACTATCATCGTGCGGGTTACAAGTGAAAACCTTAAAAAGTAATAATGACCGATATTATTGATTGTATCGGGTATAGCTTAGTGAAATTCGTTGGTAAGGGGTGGGTAGCGGTTATTAGTAGTCCTCAGAGTATCACAGTGGCTTATTCACTATAATCATACGTGTTACAAATGAAAACCTTAAAAAGTAAAAATCCCCGATAATAATGATTGCATTGGGTATAGCTTAGTGAAATTCATTGGTAAGGGGTGCGTAGCGGTTATTAGTGCTCTGTAGAGTTTCGTAGTGATCTATACACTATCATCATACAGGTTACAAATGAAAACCTTAAAAAGTTAAATGGTCGATATTATTGATTTTAGGGATATAGCTTAGTGAAATTCATTGGTAAGGGGTGGGTAGTGGTGATTACTGATCTGTAGAGTGTCGTAGTGGCCTATACACTATCACCATATGGGTTACAAATGAAAACATTAAAAAGGTAAAGACGGTCGGTATTATCGGATGTAGCGACTATGGCTTAGTGAAATTCATTGGTAAGGGGTTTGTGAGTGGAGGAGAGATTAGATAGATGCTTCTGATCAATGTTAAGGGTTGGTATAGTGAGGGGGTGGCTAGATAAATACGTATGTTTTCAGCCATGTTGATGAATGCCTTCGAGAACGACGACATTGGAATAGACATCAACTACCGTATGGATGGAAAGTTATTCAATCTCAGAAGGCTGAAAGCTAAAACCAAAATTGACAGTGGCACCGTCAGAGAGCTCCTGTTTGCTGATGATTGCGCTCTATACGCCAACTCAGAGGCGGACATCCAACATAATGTTTCAGCTTTCTCACATGCCTGTGCCAACTTTGGGCTCAATATCAACTTGGAGAAGACTGTAGTTATGTACCAGCCAGCTCCAGGGAATAATCACACTGTGCCGAATATCAAAGTGAATGATCATAGACTAAGTGTTGTGGACAAATTTACCTATCTTGGCAGCACCGTGTCACAAGCTGCCACAATCGATGACGAAGTAAATGCAAGAATCTCCAAGGCCAGTGCAGCCTTTGGCAGACTGTACAAGAATGCATGGGACAGAACTGGAATAAGCCTGCAAACAAAGCTAAAAGTCTACAAAGCAGTTGTACTATCCACACTGCTATATGCTTGTGAAACCTGGACTGTTTATCAGCGACACGCTAGGAAATTAAACCACTTCCACACAGTCTGCCTAAGGAAGCTACTGAAGATTAAATGGCAAGACAAGATTCCAGACACTGAAGTCCTAGAAAGAGCATCCATACCCAGTATCCACACTCTACTGATGAAGAATCAGATTCGCTGGGCTGGTCACTTGACTCGCATGCCAGATCACAGGCTCCCTAAACGAATTTTTTACAGCGAACTGCGTTGTGGTAAACGCTCCCAAGGTGGCCAGAGGAAACGTTTTAAAGACACTCTGAAAATTTCACTGAATGCTTTTGGAATTCATCATGACACCTGGGAGGCTGCAGCCAGAGACCGAAATTCGTGGCGTGCATCATTGCGCAAAGGTGCAGTTATATGTGAGGCAACCAGGACTGCAAGAGCTGTGAAGAAAAGGCAGGACAGAAAAACCACTGCAGGAAATCCTCCTCCAGAGACGTCAAGCATTCTTTGTCCACATTGTCAAAGAACATTTCGAGCCAAAATAGGCCTTATCAGCCATCTTAGAACCCACGGCTCCACACCTTCAACCCCACTGGATGAAATGAATGGTCATCATCATTCTTGATGGACAAACAACAGATAAATACGTTCGTTTCTTTAAAAGAGCCGAAGGTTCCGTCTGATATTAAAGTCGGAGACATGAACTCATAGTTGGCTGAGCTGTGGGTGACCTCGTGGGTGACTCATCACGGGGCTATGTCGGTGGGTGTGAACGTACGTGAACGTGTTCAGACATATCTTTGGGGAAAATACCGGAGGATGACTCAGAGTGTACTGACCGAAGTAAACCTGTTTGAACATGTTTAGACATGTTTTCTATGATTCATCAGCCGCAGTCTGTATAAAAAGGACCACAAAGACGGACTTAAAACACTACGCGTGCGACAAGACCTATCGAAAACACCTCACCGAATAGACTACAGTGGTAAGTAGTACTTTGTGTATGCTATATTGTCTCGTTACACGTCGTCAAGTCGGTATAGTGCTGTCACTAGTGTATATCTCAGAAGCTACATGAGGCAACAAACACCGCAAGGCATAGCCGTTCTGTATAGGAATAATAATACAGATACTAACGACGGTCGTAATCATCAGCAGCTTCACTTTTGTCGTCAAGTGACGTGGGGAGAAATGACGCCTTACAGCTCGATGGGTGGCACTGAATAGTGTCATGTCGTGTGATTGTCTGTATTCTCAGGCGTCATCTGCTGTAATCCGTTAGATTCAAATCAAGACGACCAGTCCCTCATTGACAGGTGGACCGCATCGATTTCTGAAACCCACAAACGTATGTGTACATATCAGGTCTCCACTAAGTGTAGTGTAACATTTATGCGTCTACGACCACCTCCTCTTTCTATGCAATGTATGGAAACAAGCAATATTCAACCAGTCAGTATTGATCATTATCCCGGTCACTCTACAGAGTGAAAAATAATGTGCTGACACGGGAGAATCTATAGTCGTGCTCTGTGGTCACTGGTGTATTAAATGAATGTATATTACTAATGTACACGAACTCAAAATACTCGTTCTCTTCAAAATGTGTCAAAGCTATATAAAAGTCAATTATGTGGTGTCAAATTCAGTATGTGAAATTTTTACTGTCCCTTGTTATATCATCTTTATCCTTTTCTCCAGACTGAAAATTTGCAGACACAGAAAAAATATCGAGACGATTAAGTGGCTTACAAGAAGTGAAATCTCGAAACTATTGCTTTCAAGAAGTGAAAACTCGAAGGTGTTGAGCTGTGTATAAGAAAGGAAGATAACGAACGGTCTAGCACAAAATATTGGTATGTATGCTTTCAACATTTCTCACTAACAGTTGGTCATTACTAAATATTTTCACCTCTAAGTGGTGGGCACTATTAAATGTAGTCAGCATTTCTCACTAATATAGTACAACTCTGTGTCATACAATATAAACAGCACAAAGAACAGAATTAGGAACCAGGACGTTGCCAACCATCACCACAAAAATATAGTCGCGGAGAAGACCCGCTGTAAGGATAAAAAGAAAATGAAATAATTTACTATGTGTGACATCATAAGCCTCAAATTCTTATTTCTTTTGATATTTCCTAACAATGTATATGATATGAAATAAGTTTTTTTTTTCTGTAGATATGCTATCATCATGACTGTCACATGTTTTGAAGTAAAAAATGTAAAAAGGTCGGACAATAATGATGTTGTCTTTTCTTCACAGCTGTTTGACGGTAAGTACTTACAACGAGTATGAAAGTTTGGAACTAGTGGAAGACTACACAATTTTATAGTGGTCACTATACCTTATCCAGTAGAGCTACACACACGAGACATTATATAATACCAGAAGCTACAACCGTGTTGGAAATATTACTGAGCTATCACAAAGCGATTATCTAAAACCAGAAGCTACTTATTGTCTTTTTTCACCACTACATTTTTCTATCATTATGGCCACTAGGCAGAAAAATATCTATCTCTGTTCTATCTGTGGTAAAGTATTTACAGAAAACCGCAGTCTTACACACCACATTGACACAGTACACGCTACCACAATGCACACATGCCACACTTGCGGTAATCTATACAATAGGAAAGACAACCTACAACGACACATAACAACTGACCACCAGAGATCAACATCAACACCTATTACCACTACACCATCAACCACTACACCATGAAATACTACACCTGCATCAAGAAAAAGAAAAGGACCAGTAGACACACAAACAGCTAAAAAACAGAAACTTGAGCAAGTGGAGTTAGAGGAAGCCGACATAGTAGAGCTAGAGGATAAAGTAGATGAGGAACTAAAGACCATAGACACTATCCGCGACGACGAAGTTCAGCAGAAATATAGAGACGTCTTGCCCTACCTTAGGACACATCAGAACATCCACAAACATGTATCGACATACAATATATTTCATCGACCAGACTCAACATAACCAATTGACTGGACCGAGACTTTAAGCCCAATATTTGCTAGTCAGACATCCAGGTTTAAGGTAAATTATTCTCACCATATGATCTTACGTCATAAGGAGACAAAAGAAATTAGATTTTTCCACTCGTCCTCAAATAATGCATGTGAACTCGACGTCCCCCACCTAGTTAACAACGAAAAAGACTTTGACGATTTTATAGAAATAGTTCAGGACAGTCACATGTTTAATTACGCCCTACACAACAGACCTGACACTAAGTACATGGTAGAGACAATCCCCGCGACTAGATTTTATATATACCACATCACTGAACACCCGCTAAGTTGATTGCTGTCTATAATATGCTCTATTAAATGGTAAAGTGGTCATATGTGTGATATCCTTGTATGTGTGGTACAGTGAATTGTCTATATCATTGAAAATAAAAGACTCAATATTGTGTGTCAATGTCTGTCACATTTTTTTCACCGATCATTAAAATGCTTTATTGTTTTGACAATAAAAAAATATTGAATGTTGCACACATGAAAATACTGATTTTGATGGGGAAAAATAAAAGTTATGACAACGAAAATTTCGTGTTTGTTGGTTTTTCAGTGGTATGCTTGGCTTGTTTTCGTCTTTCTGGTTTTTTTTTCTTTCTTGTTTTCGTCTTTCTAGTCTTTACTTATTTTCATGTTGAATGCTGCGTAAGTTTGTTTTTCATGTTGAATGTGGCACAAAGCTGTGGGGAGGAAAATTGACACACACACACACACACACACACACACACACACACACACAAACACACACACACACACACATACACACAATAGAACAGTGAGACAAGACCAAAGCAACACAAGAACAAAGACATATTGGAACAGAGAGACACGTACAAAGTCACACAAGAATGCTCATCCTAACTTATAATTATCTCTACAAAACTTATAAAAAAGTATGACACTTTGTTAACTAAAGTGAAAAATCTTAACCAAATTTCAAACCAAACTTATAAAAATCTCAGTCAAACATATGAAAAGTAGGAACAATTTGTTAACCAAACGTGAAAAGTTTGGCCAACTTTCACCCAACTTATGAAAAGTGGGAAATTTGGTTGTCCAGATGTGAACAGTTTGACCAAATTTCACCCAAACTTAGGAAAATTAGGAAACTTTGTTAACCAAATGGCAAAATTCTTGGCCAAGTAAGAAAATGTGTTAACCAAATGTGAAAAGTTTAGCCAAATTTCAAACCAAACTTATAAAAATCTCAGTCAAACATATGAAAAGTAGGAAAAATTTGTTACCCAAACGTGAAAAGTTTGGCCAACTTTTACCCAATTTATGAAAAGTGGGAAATTTTGTTGTCCAGATGTGACAAGTTTGACATCTCACCCAAACGTATGAAAAGTAGGAAACTTTGTTAACCAAATGGCAAAAATCTTGGCCAAGTAATAAAAGGTGTTAACCAAACGTGAAAAGTTTGGCCAACTTTCACCCAACTTATGAAAAATTGGAAATTTTGTTGTCCAGATGTGAAAAGTTTGACATCTCACCCAAACTTATGAAAAGTAGGAAGCTTTGTTAACCAAATGGCAAAATTCTTGGCCAAGTAAGAAAAGGTTTTAACCAAACGTGAAAAGTTTGGCCATCTTTCACCCAAACTTATGAAAAGTGGGAAATTTTGTTGTCCAGCTGTGAAAAGTTTGACCAAATCTCACCCACACTTATGAAAAGTAGGAAACTTTGTTAAACAAATGGAAAAAAATCTTGGCCAAGTAAGACAAGGTGTTAACCAAATGTGAAAAGATTAACCAAACTTCAAACCAAACTTATAAAAATCTTAATCAAACATATGAAAAGTAGGAAAATTTGTTAATCAAACGTGAAAAGTTTGGCCAAATTTCAATCAAATCCATAGAAAGGAGGAAATTTAGTTGACCAAATGTGAAAAATTGTGGCCAAAGTTCAACCAAAACTTATAAATATCTCACCCAAACTTGTGAAAAGTAGGAAAGTTTGTTGTCAAGCTGTGAAAAGTTTGAACAAATTTCAAACAAACACATAAAAAGTAGGAAACTTTGTTAACCAAATGTGAAAAGTTTGGCTAAAGTTCATTGAAACTTATAAAAAGTAGGAAATTTTGTTAACCAAATGTGAAATATTTTTTTTTGGACAAGTGAAGACATATATCATCCACAGCTTATAATCCCCTATGCAAACAATAGCTATATTTCAGAAAATTAAATATATCTTATGTAATAAGTCACGTGTGGTTGAATGAAAAAAAAATAAAATTTCAACAATAAAATTGTACAACAAATTAACAATTAAATTTCTACATTACATTCAAATTGGAAAAATAAAGAGAAATTTAATAAATAAATATATTAAATATATCTTATGTAATAAGTCACGTGTGGTTGAATGAAAAAAATAAAATTTCAACAATAAAATTGTACAACAAATTAACAATTAAATTTCTCTTTATTTTTCCAAATTTAATGTTATGTAGAAATTTAATTGTTAATTTGTTGTAGAATTTTATTGTTGAAATTTTATTTTTTTTCATTCAACCACACGTGACTTATTACATAAGATATATTTAATATATTTATTTATTAAATTTCTCTTTATTTTTCCAAATTGAATGTTATGTAGAAATTTAATTGTTAATTTGTTGTACAATTTTATTGTTGAAATTTTATGGTTTTCATTCAACCACATGTGACTTATTACATAAGATATATTTAATTTTCTGAAATACAGCTGTTGTTTGCATAGGGATTATAAGTTTTGGATGAAATATTTCTTCACTTGTCCACACACACACACACAAAAACATTCACATTTGGTTAACAAAGTTTCCTACTTTTTATAAGTTTCAATGAACTTTAGCCAAACTTTTCACATTTGGTTAACAAAGTTTCCTACTTTTTATGTGTTTGTTTGAAATTTGTTCAAACTTTTCACAGCTGGACAACAAAATTTCCTACTTTTCACAAGTTTGGGTGAGATATTTATAAGTTTTGGTTGAACTTTGGCCACAATTTTTCACATTTGGTCAACTAAATTTCCTCCTTTCTATGGATTTTTTGAAATTTGGCCAAACTTTTCACGTTTGATTAACAAATTTTCCTACTTTTCATATGTTTGACTAAGATATTTATAAGTTTGGTTTGAAGTTAGGTTAACCTTTTCACATTTGGTTAACACCTTGTCTTACTTGGCCAAGATTTTTTTTCCATTTGTTTAACAAAATTTCCCACTTTTCATAAGTTTGGGTGAAAGTTGGCCAAACTTTTCACGTTTGATTAACACCTTTTCTTACTTGGCCAAGATTTTTGCCATTTGGTTAACAAAGCTTCCTACTTTTCATACGTTTGGGTGAGATGTCAAACTTGTCACATCTGGATAACAAAATTTCCCACTTTTCATAAGTTGGGTGAAAGTTGGCTAAACTTTTCACGTTTGGTTAACAAATTTTTCCTACTTTTCATATGTTTGACTGAGATTTTTATAAGTTTGGTTTGAAATTTGGCTAAACTTTTCACATTTGGTTAACACATTTTCTTACTTGGCCAAAAATTTTGCCATTTGGTTAACAAAGTTTCCTAATTTTCCTAAGTTTGGGTGAAATTTGGTCAAACTTTTCACATCTGGACAACAAAATTTCCCACTTTTCATAAGTTGGGTGAAAGTTGGCCAAACTTTTCACGTTTGGTTAACAAATTTTTCCTACTTTTCATATGTTTGACTGAGATTTTTATAAGTTTGGTTTGAAATTTGGCTAAGATTTTTTCACTTTGGTTAACAAAGTGTCATACTTTTTTGTAAGTTTCGTAGAGATAATTATAAGTTTGGATGAGCATTCTTGTGTGACATTGTACGTGTCTCTCTGTTCCAATATGTCTTTGTTCTTGTGTGGCTTTGGTCTTGTCTCACTGTTCCATTGTGTGTGTATGTGTGTGTGTGTCAATTTTTACACAGCTTTGCGCCACATTCAACATGAAAATCAAACTCGCGCAGCAGTCAACATGAAAATAAGTAAAGACTAGAAAGACGAAAACAAGAAAAAAAAAACAGAAAGACGAAAACAAGCCAAGCATACCACTGAAAAACCAACAAACACGAAATATTCGTTTTCATAACTTTTATTTTTTCCATCAAAATCAGTATTTTCATGTGTGCAACATTTAATATTTTTTATTGTCAATACAAAAAGCATTTTAATGATCGGTGAAAAAAATGTGACAGACATTGACACACAATATTGAGTCTTTTATTTTCAATGATATAGATAATTCACTGTACCACACATACAAGGATATCACACATATGACCACTTTACCTTTTAATAGAGCATATTATAGACAGCAATCAACTTAGCGGGTGTTCAGTGATGTGGTATATATAAAAACTAGTCGCGGGGATTGTCTCTACCATGTACTTAGTGTCAGGTCTGTTGTGTAGGGCGTAATTAAACATGTCACTGTCCTGAACTATTTCTATAAAATCGTCAAAGTCTTTTTCGTTGTTAACTAGGTGGGGGACGTCGAGTTCACATGCATTATTTGAGGATGAGTGGAAAAATCTAAGTTCTTTTGTCTCCTTATGACGTAAGATCATGTGATGAGAATAATTTACCTTAAACCTGGATGTCTGACTAGCAAATATTGGGCTTAAAGTCTCGGTCCAGTCAATTGGTTGTGTTGAGTCTGGTCAATGAAATATATTGTATGTCGATACATGTTTGTGGATGTTCTGATGTGTCCTAAGGTAGGGCAAGACGTCTCTATATTTCTGCTGACTTCCTCGTCGCGGATAGTGTCTACGGTCTTTAGTTCCTCATCTACTTTATCCTCTAGCTCTACTATGTCGGCTTCCTCTACCTCCACTTGCTCAAGTTTCTGTTTTTTAGCTGTTTGTGTGTCTACTGGTCCTTTTCTTGTTCTTGATGCAGGTGTAGTATTTGATGGTGTAGTGGTAATAGGTGTTGGTATTGATGTCTGGTGGTCAGTTGTAATGTGTCGTTGTAGGTTGTCCTTCCTATTGTATAGATTACCGCAAGTGTGGCATGTGTGCATTGTGGTAGTGTGTACTGTGTCAATGTGGCGTGTAAGACTGCGGTTTTATGTAAATACTTTACCACAGATAGAGCAGAGATAGATATTTTTCTGCCTAGTGGCCATAATGATAGAAAAAATGTAGTGGTGAAAAAGACAATAAGAAGCCTGTGGTGTTAGATAATGGCTTGGTGATAGCTCAGTAATATTTCCAACACGGTTGTAGCTTCTGGTATTATATAATGTCTCGTGTGTGTAGCTCCACTGGATAAGATATAGTGAGCACTATAAAATTGTGTAGTCTTCCACTAGTTCCAAACTTTCACACTCGTTGTAAGTACTGACCGTCAAACAGCTGTGAAGAAAAGACAACATCATTATTGTCCGACCTTTTTACATTTTGTACTTCAAAACATGTGACAGTCATGATGATAGCATATCTACAGAAAAAAAATATTTCATATCACATATACATTGTTAGGAAATATCAAAAGAAAAAAGGATTTGAGGCTTATGATGTCACACATAGTAAATTATTTCATTTTCTTTTTATCCTTACAGCGGGTCTTCTCCGTGACTATATTTTTGTGGTGATGGTTGGCAACGTCCTGGTTCCTAATTCTGTTCTTTGTGCTGTTTTATATTGTATGACACAGAGTTGTACTATATTAGTGGGAAATGCTGACTACATTTAATGGTGCCCACCACTTAGAGGTGAAAATATTTAGTGATGACCAACTGTTAGTGAGAAATGATGAAAGCATACATACCAATATTTTGTGCTAGACCGTTCGTTATCTTCCTTTCTTATACACAGCTCAACACCTTCGAGTTTTCACTTCTTGTAAGCAATAGTTTCGAGATTTCACTTCTTGTAAGCCACTCAATCGTCTCGATATTTTTTCTGTGTCTGCAAATTTTCAGTCTGGAGAAAAGGATAAAGATGATATAACAAGGGACAGTAAAAATTTCACATACTGAATTTGACACCACATAATTGACTTTTATATAGCTTTGACACATTTTGAAGAGAAAGAGTATTTTGAGATCGTGTACATTAGTAATATACATTCATTTAATACACTAGTGACCACAGAGCACGACTATAGATTCTCCCGTGTCAGCACATTATTTTTCACTCTGTAGAGTGATCGGGATAATGATCAATACTGACTGGTTGAATATTGCTTGTTTCCATACATTGCATAGAAAGAGGAGGTGGTCGTAGACGCATAAATGTTACACTACACTTAGTGGAGACCTGATATGTACACATACGTTTGTGGGTTCCAGAAATCGATGCGGTCCACCTGTCAATGAGGGACTGGTCGTCTTGATTTGAATCAAACGGATTACAGCAGATGACGCCTGAGAATACAGACAATCATACGGCATGACACTACTCAGTGCCACCCATCTAGCTGTAAGGCGTCATTTCTCCCAACGTCACTTGACGACAAAAGTGAAGCTGCTGATGATTACGACCGTCGTTAGTATCTGTATTAGTATTTCTATACAGAACGGCTATGCCTTGCGGTGTTAGTTGCAACAAACACCGCAAGGCATAGCCGTTCTGTATAGGAATAATAATACAGATACTAACGACGGTCGTAATCATCAGCAGCTTCACTTTTGTCGTCAAGTGACGTGGGGAGAAATGACGCCTTACAGCTCGATGGGTGGCACTGAATAGTGTCATGTCGTGTGATTGTCTGTATTCTCAGGCGTCATCTGCTGTAATCCGTTAGATTCAAATCAAGACGACCAGTCCCTCATTGACAGGTGGACCGCATCGATTTCTGAAACCCACAAACGTATGTGTACATATCAGGTCTCCACTAAGTGTAGTGTAACATTTATGCGTCTACGACCACCTCCTCTTTCTATGCAATGTATGGAAACAAGCAATATTCAACCAGTCAGTATTGATCATTATCCCGGTCACTCTACAGAGTGAAAAATAATGTGCTGACACGGGAGAATCTATAGTCGTGCTCTGTGGTCACTGGTGTATTAAATGAATGTATATTACTAATGTACACGAACTCAAAATACTCGTTCTCTTCAAAATGTGTCAAAGCTATATAAAAGTCAATTATGTGGTGTAAAATTCAGTATGTAAAATTTTTACTGTCCCTTGTTATATCATCTTTATCCTTTTCTCCAGACTGAAAATTTGCAGACACAAAAAAAATATCGAGACGATTGAGTGGCTTACAAGAAGTGAAATCTCGAAACTATTGCTTTCAAGAAGTGAAAACTCGAAGGTGTTGAGCTGTGTATAAGAAAGGAAGATAACGAACGGTCTAGCACAAAATATTGGTATGTATGCTTTCAACATTTCTCACTAACAGTTGGTCATTACAAAATATTTTCACCTCTAAGTGGTGGGCACTATTAAATGTAGTCAGCATTTCTCACTAATATAGTACAACTCTGTGTCATACAATATAAACAGCACAAAGAACAGAATTAGGAACCAGGACGTTGCCAACCATCACCAAAAAAATATAGTCGCGGAGAAGACCCGCTGTAAGGATAAAAAGAAAATGAAAAAATTTTACTATGTGTGACATCATAAGCCTCAAATTCTTATTTTTTTTGATATTTCCTAACAATGTATATGATATGAAATAATTTTTTTTCTGTAGATATGCTATCATCATGACTGTCACATGTTTTGAAGTAAAAAATGTAAAAAGGTGGGACAATAATGATGTTGTCTTTTCTTCACAGCTGTTTGACGGTAAGTACTTACAACGAGTATGAAAGTTTGGAACTAGTGGAAGACTACACAATTTTATAGTGGTCACTATACCTTATCCAGTAGAGCTACACACACGAGACATTATATAATACCAGAAGCTACAACCGTGTTGGAAATATTACTGAGCTATCACAAAGCGATTATCTAAAACCAGAAGCTACTTATTGTCTTTTTTTACCACTACATTTTTTTTATCATTATGGCCACTAGGCAGAAAAATATCTATCTCTGTTCTATCTGTGGTAAAGTATTTACAGAAAACCGCAGTCTTACACACCACATTGACACAGTACACGCTACCACAATGCACACATGCCACACTTGCGGTAATCTATACAATAGGAAAGACAACCTACAACGACACATAACAACTGACCACCAGAGATCAACATCACACCTATTACCACTACACCTCAACCACTACACCATGAAATACTACACCTGCATCAAGAAAAAGAAAGGACCAGTAGACAACACAAACAGCTAAAAACAGAAAACTTGAGCAAGTGGAGTTAGAGGAAGCCGACATAGTAGAGCTAGAGGATAAAGTAGATGAGGAACTAAAGACCAGCGACCTATCCGCGACGACGAAGTCTAGCAGAAAATATAGAGACGTCTTGCCCTACCTTAGGACACATCAGAACATCCACAAAACATGTATCGACATACAATATATTTCATCGACAGACTCAAACATAACCAATTTGACTGGACCGGACCTTTAAGCCCATATTTGCTAGTCAGACATCCAGGTTTAAGGTAAATTATTCTCACCATATGATCTTACGTCATAAATGAGACAAAAGAAAATTAGATTTTTCCACTCATCCTCAAATAATGCATGTGAACTCGAACGTCCCCCACCTAGTTAACAACGAACAGACTTTGACGATTTTATAGAAATAGTTCAGGACAGTCACATGTTTAATTACGCCCTACACAACAGACCTGACACTAAGTACATGGTAGAGACAATCCCCGCGACTAGATTTTATATATACCACATCACTGAACAACCCGCTAAGTTGATTGCTGTCTATAATATGCTCTATTAAATGGTAAAGTGGTCATATGTGTGATATCCTTGTATGTGTGGTACAGTGAAATTTTCTATATCATTGAAAATAAAAGACTCAATATTGTGTGTCAATGTCTGTCACATTTTTTCACCGATCATTAAAATGCTTTATTGTTTTTACAATAAAAAAATATTGAATGTTGCACACATGAAAATACTGATTTTGATGGGGAAAAATAAAAGTTATGACAACGAAAATTTCGTGTTTGTTGGTTTTTCAGTGGTATGCTTGGCTTGTTTTCGTCTTTCTGGTTTTTTTTCTTTCTTGTTTTCGTCTTTCTAGTCTTTACTTATTTTCATGTTGAATGCTGCGTAAATTTGTTTTTCATGTTGAATGTGGCACAAAGCTGGGGAGGAAAATTGACACACACACACACACACACACACACACACACACACAAAACACACACACACACACACATACACACAATGGAACAGTGAGACAAGACCAAAGCCACACAAGAACAAAGACATATTGGAACAGAGAGACACGTACAAAGTCACACAAGAATGCTCATCCAAACTTATAATTATCTACTAACGAAAACTTATAAAAAAGTATGACACTTTGTTAACCAAAGTGAAAAAATCTTAGCCAATTTCAAACCAAACTTATAAAAATCTCAGTCAAACATATGAAAAAGTAGGAAAATTTGTTAACCAAACGTGAAAAGTTTGGCCAACTTTCACCCAACTTATGAAAAGTGGGAAATTTGTTGTCCAGATGTGAAAAGTTTGACCAAATTTCACCCAAACTTAGGAAAATTAGGAAACTTTGTTAACCAAATGGCAAAATTCTTGGCCAAGTAAGAAAATGTGTTAACCAAATGTGAAAAGTTTAGCCAAATTTCAAACCAAACTTATAAAAATCTCAGTCAAACATATGAAAAAGTAGGAAAAAATTTGTTAACCAAACGTGAAAAGTTTGGCCAACTTTCACCCAACTTATGAAAAGTGGGAAATTTTGTTGTCCAGATGTGAAAAGTTTGACTCAAATCTCACCCAAACTTATGAAAAGTAGGAAACTTTGTTAACCAAATGGCAAAAATTCTTGGCCAAGTAAGAAAAGGTTTTAACAAACGTGAAAAGTTTGGCCAATCTTTCACCCAAACTTATGAAAAGTGGGAAATTTTTGTTGTCCAGCTGTGAAAAGTTTGACCAAATCTCACCCACACTTATGAAAAGTAGGAAACTTGTTAAACAAATGGCAAAAAATCTTGGCCAAGTAAGACAATGGTGTTAACCAAATGTGAAAAGGATTAAGCCAAACTTTCAAACCAAACTTTATAAAAATCTCAGTCAAACATATGAAAAGTAGGAAAATTTGTTAATCAAACGTGAAAAGTTTGGCCAAATTTCAACTCAAATCCATAAAAGTAGGAAATTTAGTTGACCAAATGTGAAAAATTGTGGCCAAAGTTCAACCAAAACTTATAAATATCTCACCCAAACTTGTGAAAAGTAGGAAATGTTTGTTGTCCAGATGTGAAAAGTTGACCAAATTTCAAACAAACACATAAAAAAGTAGGAAACTTTGTTAACCAAATGTGAAAAGTTTGGCTAAAGTTCATTGAAACTTATAAAAAGTAGGGAAATTTGTTAACCAAATGTGAAATTTTTGTTTTTGTGACAAGTGAAGAAATATTTCATCCAAAACTTATAATCCCTATGCAAACAATAGCTATATTTCAGAAAATTAAATATATCTTATGTAATAAGTCACATGTGGTTGAATGAAAAACAATAAAATTTCAACAATAAAATTGTACAACAAATTAACAATTAAATTTCTACATTACATTCAATTGGAAAAATAAAGAGAAATTTAATAAATAAATATATTAAATATATCTTATGTAATAAGTCACGTGTGGTTGAATGAAAAAAAATAAAATTTCAACAATAAAATTCTACAACAAATTAACAATTAAATTTCTACTTAACATTAAATTTGGAAAAATAAAGAGAAATTTAATTGTTAATTTGTTGTACAATTTTATTGTTGAAATTTTATTTTTTTCATTCAACCACACGTGACTTATTACATAAGATATATTTAATATATTTATTTATTAAATTTCTCTTTATTTTTCCAATTTGAATGTAATGTAGAAAATTTAATTGTTAATTTGTTGTACAATTGTATTGTTGAAATTTTATTTTTTTTCATTCAACCACACGTGACTTATTACATAAGATATATTTAATTTTCTGAAATATAGCTATTGTTTGCATAGGGGATTATAAGCGTGGATGATATATGTCTTCACTTGTCCAAAAAAAAATATTTCACATTTGGTTAACAAAATTTCCTACTTTTATAAGTTTCAATGAACTTTAGCCAAACTTTTCACATTTGGTTAACAAAGTTTCCTACTTTTTTATGTGTTTGTTTGAAATTTGTTCAAACTTTTCACAGCTTGACAACAAACTTTCCTACTTTTTCACAAGTTTGGGTGAGATATTTATAAGTTTGGTTGAACTTTGGCCACAATTTTTCACATTTGGTCAACTAAAATTTCCTCCTTTCTATGGATTGATTGAAATTTGGCCAAACTTTTCACGTTTGATTAACAAATTTTCCTACTTTTCATATGTTTGATTAAGATTTTTATAAGTTTGTTTGAAGTTTGGTTAATCTTTTCACATTTGGTTAACACCTTGTCTTACTTGGCCAAGATTTTTTTCCATTTGTTTAACAAAGTTTCCTACTTTTCATAAGTGTGGGTGAGATTTGGTCAAACTTTTCACAGCTGGACAACAAAATTTCCACTTTTCATAAGTTTGGGTGAAAGATGGCCAAACTTTTCACGTTTGGTTAAAACCTTTTCTTACTGGCCAAGAATTTTGCCAGTTGGTTAACAAAGCTTCCTACTTTTCATAAGTTTGGGTGAGATGTCAACTTTCACATCTGGACAACAAATTTCCAATTTTTCATAAGTTGGGTGAAAGTTGCCAACTTTTTCACGTTTGTTAACACCTTTTATTACTTGGGCCAAGATTTTTGCCATTTGGTTAACAAGTTTCCTACTTTTCATATCGTTTGGGTGAGATGTCAAACTTGTCACATCTGGACAACAAATTTCCCACTTTTCATAAATTGGGTAAAGTTGGCCAAACTTTTCACGTTTGGGTAACAAATTTTTCCTACTTTTCATATGTTTGACTGAGATTTTATAAGTTTGGTTTGAAATTTGGCTAAACTTTTCACATTTGGTTAACACATTTTCTTACTTGGCCAAGAATTTTGCCATTTGGTTAACAAAGTTTCCTAATTTTCCTAAGTTTGGGTGAAATTTGGTTCAAACTGTTCACATCTGGACAACCAAATTTCCCACTTTTCATAAGTTGGGTGAAAGTTGGCCAAACTTTTCACGTTTGGTTAACAAATTGTTCCTACTTTTCATATGTTTGACTGAGATTTTTATAAGTTTGGTTTGAAATTTGGTTAAGATTTGTTCACTTAGTTAACAAAGTGTCATACTTTTTATAAGTTTTGTTAGAGATAATTATAAGTTAGGATGAGCATTCTTGTGTGACTTTGTACGTGTCTCTCTGTTCCAATATGTCTTTGTTCTTGTGTTGCTTTGGTCTTGTCTCACTGTTCTATTGTGTGTATGTGTGTGTGTGTGTGTGTTTGTGTGTGTGTGTGTGTGTGGTGTGTGTGTGGTGTGTGTCATTTTCCTCCCCACCGCTTTGTGCCACATTCAACATGAAAAACAAACTTACGCAGCATTCAACATGAAAAATAAGTAAAGACTAGAAGACGAAAACAAGAAAGAAAAAAAAACCAGAAAGACGAAACAAGCCAAGCATACCACTGAAAACCAACAACACGAAATTTTCGTTGTCATAACTTTTATTTTTCCCATCAAAAATCAGTAGTTTCATGTGTGCAACATTCAATATTTTTTATTGTCAAAACAATAAAGCATTTTAATGATCGGTGAAAAAAATGTGACAGACATTGACACACAATATGGAGTCTTTTATTTTTCAATGATATAGACAATTCACTGTACCCACATACAAGGATATCACACATATGACCACTTTACCATTTAATAGGAGGCATATTATAGACAGCAATCAACTTAGCGGGTGTTCAGTGATGTGGTATATATAAAATCTAGTCGCGTGATTGTCTCTACCATGTACTTAGTGTCAGGTCTGTTGTGTAGGGCGTAATTAAACATGTGACTGTCCTGAACTATTTCTATAAAATCGTCAAAGTCTTTTTCGTTGTTAACTAGGTGGGGGACGTCGAGTTCACATGCATATTTGAGGACGAGTGGAAAAATCTAATTTCTTTGTCTCCTTAGGACGTAAAGATCATATGTGAGGAATAATTTACCTTAAACCTGGATGTCTGACTAGCAAATATTGGGCTTAAAGTCTCGGTCCAGTCAATTGGTTATGTTGAGTCTGGTCGATGAAATATATTGTATGTCGATTACATGTTTGTGGATGTTCTGATGTGTCCTAAGGTAGGGCAAGACGTCTCTATATTTCTGCTGGAACTTCGTCGTCGCGGATAGTGTCTATGGTCTTTAGTTCCTCATCTACTTTATCCTCTAGCTCTACTATGTCGGCTTCCTCTAACTCCACTTGCTCAAGTTCTGTTTTTTAGCTGTTTGTGTGTCTACTGGTCCTTTTCTTTTTCTTGATGCAGTGTAGTATTTCATGGTGTAGTGGTTGATGTGTAGTGGTAATAGGTGTTGATGTTGATCTCTGGTGGTCAGTTGTTATGTGTCGTTGTAGGTTGTCTTTCCTATGTATAGATTACCGCAAGTGTGGCATGTGTGCATTGTGTAGCGTGTACTGTGTCAATGTGGTGTGTAAGACTGCGGTTTTCTGTAAATACTTTACCACAGATAGAACAGAGATAGATATTTTTCTGCCTAGTGGCCATAATGATAGAAAAATGTAGTGGTGAAAAAGACAATAAGTAGCTTCTGGTTTAGATAATCGCTTTGTGATAGCTCAGTAATATTTCCAACACGGTTGTAGCTTCTGGTATTATATAATGTCTCGTGTGTGTAGCTCTACTGGATAAGGTATAGTGACCACTATAAAATTGTGTAGTCTTCCACTAGTTCCAAACGTTCATACTCGTTGTAAGTACTTACCGTCAAACAGCTGTGAAGAAAAGACAACATCATTATTGTCCGACCTTTTTACATTTTTACTTCAAAACATGTGACAGTCATGATGATAGCATATCTACAGAAAAAAAAACTTATTTCATATCATATACATTGTAGGAAATATCAAAGAAATAAGAATTTGAGGCTTATGATGTCACACATAGTAAATTATTTCATTTTCTTTGTATCCTTACAGCGGGTCTTCTCGCGACTATATTTTTGTGGTGATGGTTGGCAACGTCCTGGTTCCTAATTCTGTTCTTTGTGCTGTTTTATATTGTATGACACAGAGTTGTACTATATTAGTGAGAAATGCTGACTACATTTAATAGTGCCCACCACTTAGAGGTGAAAATATTTAGTAATGACCAACTGTTAGTGAGAAATGTGAAAGCATACATACCAATATTTTGTGCTAGACCGTTCGTTATCTTCCTTTCTTATACACAGCTCAACACCTTCGAGTTTTCACTTCTTGTAAGCAATAGTTTCGAGATTTCACTTCTTGTAAGCCACTAATCGTCTCGATATTTTTCTGTGTCTGCAAATTTTCAGTCTGGAGAAAAGGATAAAGATGATATAACAAGTGACAGTAAAAAATTTCACATACTGGAATTGACACCACATAATTGACTTTTATATAGCTTTGACACATTTTGAAGAGAACGAGTATTTTGAGTTCGTGTACATTAGTAATATACATTCATTAATACACCAGTGACCACAGAGCACGACTATAGATTCTCCGTGTCAGCACATTATTTTTCACTCTGTAGAGTGACCGGGATAATGATCAATACTGACTGGTTTGAATATTGCTTGTTCCATAATTGCATAGAAAGAGGAGGTGGTCGTAGACGCATAAATGTTACACTAAACTTAGTGGAGACCTGATATGTACACATACGTTTGGTGGGTTTCAGAAATCGATGCGGTCCACCTGTCAATGAGGGACTGGTCGTCTTGATTTGAATCTAACGGATTACAGCAGATGACGCCTGAGAATACAGACAATCACACGACATGACCACTATTCAGTGCCACCCATCGAGCTGTAAGGCGTTCATTTCTCCCCACGTCACTTGACCGACAAAAAGTGAAGCTGCTGATGATTACGTCCGTCGTTAGTATCTGTATTATTATTCCTATACAGAACGGCTATGCCTTGCGGTGTTTGTTTGCCTCATGTAGCTTCTGAGATATACACTAGTGACAGCACTATACCGACTTGACGACGTGTAACGAGACAATATAGCATACACAAAGTACTACTTACCACTGTAGTCTATTCGGTGAGGTGTTTTCGATAGGTCTTGTCGCACGCGTAGTGTTTTAAGTCCGTCTTGTGTCCTTTTATACAGACTGCGGCTGATGAATCATAGAAAACATGTCTAAACATGTTCAAACAGGTTTACTTCGGTCAGTACACTCTGAGTCATCCTCCGGTATTTTCCCCAAAGATATGTCTGAACACGTTCACGTACGTTCACACCCACCGACATAGCCCCGTGATGAGTCACCCACGAGGTCACCCACAGCTCAGCCAACTATGAGTTCATGTCTCCGACTTTAATATCAGACGGAACCTTCGGCTCTTTAAAGAAACGAACGTATTTATCTGTTGTTTGTCCATCAAGAATGATGATGACCATTTCATTTCATCCAGTGGGGTTGAAGGTGTGGAGCCGTGGGTTCTAAGATGGCTGATAAGGCCATATTTTGGCTCGAAATGTTCTTTGACAATGTGGACAAAGAATGCTTGACGTCTCTGGAGGAGGATTTCCTGCAGTGGTTTTCTGTCCTGCCTTTTCTTCACAGCTCTTGCAGTCCTGGTTGCCTCACATATAACTGCACCTTTGCGCAATGAATGCACGCCACGAATTTCGGTCTCTGGCTGCAGCCTCCCAGGTGTCATGATGAATTCCAAAAGCATTCAGTGAAATTTTCAGAGTGTCTTTAAAACGTTTCCTCTGGCCACCTTGGGAGCGTTTACCACAACGCAGTTCGCTGTAAAAATTCGTTTAGGGAGCCTGTGATCTGGCATGCGAGTCAAGTGACCAGCCCAGCGAATCTGATTCTTCATCAGTAGAGTGTGGATACTGGGTATGGATGCTCTTTCTAGGACTTCAGTGTCTGGAATCTTGTCTTGCCATTTAATCTTCAGTAGCTTCCTTAGGCAGACTGTGTGGAAGTGGTTTAATTTCCTAGCGTGTCGCTGATAAACAGTCCAGGTTTCACAAGCATATAGCAGTGTGGATAGTACAACTGCTTTGTAGACTTTTAGCTTTGTTTGCAGGCTTATTCCAGTTCTGTCCCATGCATTCTTGTACAGTCTGCCAAAGGCTGCACTGGCCTTGGAGATTCTTGCATTTACTTCGTCATCGATTGTGGCAGCTTGTGACACGGTGCTGCCAAGATAGGTAAATTTGTCCACAACACTTAGTCTATGATCATTCACTTTGATATTCGGCACAGTGTGATTATTCCCTGGAGCTGGCTGGTACATAACTACAGTCTTCTCCAAGTTGATATTGAGCCCAAAGTTGGCACAGGCATGTGAGAAAGCTGAAACATTATGTTGGATGTCCGCCTCTGAGTTGGCGTATAGAGCGCAATCATCAGCAAACAGGAGCTCTCTGACGGTGCCACTGTCAATTTTGGTTTAGCTTTCAGCCTTCTGAGATTGAATAACTTTCCATCCATACGGTAGTTGATGTCTATTCCAATGTCGTCGTTCTCGAAGGCATTCATCAACATGGCTGAAAACATACGTATTTATCTAGCCACCCCCTCACTATACCAACCCTTAACATTGATCAGAAGCATCTATCTAATCTCTCCTCCACTCACAAACCCCTTACCAATGAATTTCACTAAGCCATAGTCGCTACATCCGATAATACCGACCGTCTTTACCTTTTTAATGTTTTCATTTGTAACCCATATGGTGATAGTGTATAGGCCACTACGACACTCTACAGATCAGTAATCACCACTACCCACCCCTTACCAATGAATTTCACTAAGCTATATCCTAAAATCAATAATATCGACCATTTAACTTTTTAAGGTTTTCATTTGTAACCTGTATGATGATAGTGTATAGATCACTACGAACTCTACAGAGCACTAATACCGCTACGCACCCCTTACCAATGAATTTCACTAAGCTATACCCAATGCAATCAATTATTATCGGGGATTTTTACTTTTTAAGGTTTTCATTTGTAACACGTATGATTATAGTGAATAAGCCACTGTGATACTCTGAGGACTACTAATAACCGCTACCCACCCTTACCACGAATTTCACTAAGCTATACCCGATACAATCAATAATATCGGTCATTATTACTTTTTAAGGTTTTCACTTGTAACCCGCACGATGATAGTGTTTACACTAATACGACCCACTACAGATCACTAATACCCGCTACCCACCCCTTACCAATGAATTTCACTAAGATATACCCACTAAAATCAATAATATCGACCATCTTTACTTTTTAAGGTTTTCATTGGTAACCCTATGATGATAATGAGCAAGCCAATGTGACCCTCTGCAGATCACTAATAGCCGCTACCCACCCTTTACCATCGAGTTTCACTAAGATATACCCACTAAAATCAATAATATCGGCATCTTTACTTTTTAAGGTTATTTATAACCCGTATGATGATAGTGTTTAAAATACTACGACCCGCTACACATTATATACCAGCCATTTTTACATGCTTACCTATTAAGGTTTTCATATGACACCTGTCACGACCGGAAGTTCGAACCACCTAGCCCTCCCACATGCTGACATCCCATGCTCCACCCTGCGCCTCCATCCCATGACCACCCGCCCCTAGACCACCCTGAGAAAATGCACTGTAACCATAAGCCTTACACAGGCACTAATAGAATGCTGATAGTTTTTATGCCCGACCCAGATAAAGAAAGAAGACGAAAAAAAAAGAAGAAAGAAACCGAGGAGGAAGAGCACTGTACCTTAACAGCATCAGTAGTATGATGATAGTTTTTAAACCCGGTCCGCTACAATCAATAGTAACAGTAATTATTACATTTTTTAACATATAAATTTATCACACAAAAGGGAAGTAACATTGCAAAAATACGTTCCATTATTTATTCACGGATTGCATCCCCTGAAATTGAGGTCGTAAAATATGACGTTTCGCTTTAGGTGATAGATTTTTTACGTAGTAAAAATCGGGGTTGCAACCTCATTTAGGGTGTAGTTAGGACCCACCCTACTACTCACACCTTCTAGTAGTGCTGGACTGAATTTTGCTTGCGAATTAGCTTTCCTTATTAACCGTGTCCATCGCCATTAGGCGAACTCACTCCGAATTCAGGGGGTACTTGTAATTTACGTCCCCAAGTCAAGAAAGAGAGGCCACATTTTAGTCCAGCTTTACGGTGTAGGGGTCAAACCCTTACCTCGGCATCAGCACACCAGATGTTTAAGAACACGCATTCCTATCCATACGGCCATGCCGACCTCTACACGTTACTTATTCTATATTACATGGCCAATACTTTTTCGAGGTGGGTGGGAGAGGGGTGGGTTGGGGGGGGGGGTCGACATCATCATTATTCGGGACATTTCCACATATGCCCTGACGGCCATCAAGATCTAACATCCCATAGCGATCTGATTAAAAATCTCCACTCTATTCTTTGTGAAAAATCTCTCCAGTTATGGATACAATTTCTGTTCACTTGCATTCGGTTTCTTATTCCAGAGAGCGTTTATCACATCACTGTGTATTGAAATGATACATAGAATCTGCACTTTTAAAACCTGGACAATGAATGAGTAGACAAGCTGATAAACATCGAATGGCAGTAAACATGTGGTTTCTGCGGAAAATGCAAAGAATACCATGGACAGGCAGAAAAATCAACGAGCCAGTCTTACAAGGACATAATGAAAAGCTTCAATTGACTAGAGTGATTAGATGTAGACCAGAGGTTCAAAAAGTACGGCTGTCAGAAAGTGGCACGCGAGGTAATGCACTGAAAAGGCCTGAGTTCAGACAGTTTCTACCAGATCTGAGCGAGGAATACGGAGAGCTACTCTTACACTGTGATGTCAGATGGCTATTTAAAAGGAAAGTTCTGTCACGTTTCTGGGCACTGAAAAAAAAGTGTCTATCTTTAAAAAAAAGTCGCTTAAAATTCGACAGGGTCGACTTCATTGCACCGGGTTTTATCCCATATGGCTAGGTCTCTTTCCGCATCACGGAAAGCGTCGCACAAAGGACGAACTCCGTAGCTTTTAGCGACAACCCACAGGAGACTCCGAAACATTTAACTCGGAAACCGAAGGGCGCAGCCTGGAATCGAACCCACAACATTCGGAGCACGAGTCAAACGGCTTGACCACGTCGCCACAGAGACTCTACAGTGTCTATCTTTTTCTGTATGAAATAAATGAATTGCCCACGGAACGGGAATGTCTGCTAAACGATGACTGGCTTATGACCTGGCATTTTTGGTGGACATCACGTCTCATTTAAACTCCTTAAATGCGAGGATCCAGGGAAAAAACAAACTATTCACAAATTTGTGCGAGAGCATTTCTTCATTTAATATAAGACTACGAATGTTTATCGGACAGCTGACTGAAGGGACTTTGGAGGCGTTTCCAACTCTGAAGACGCTTGTGGTGGAGAAGAAATGTGACTTGTTACAGTGTAAAGTAACAGTTGAAGTCTTCTGGATGTCTTTCAGTCGAGATTTCAAGAGTTCACAATAGAGGAGGATAATGTTATCCTCTTCATAAATCCGTTCCTGATGCCAAGCTCTGTCAGTTACAGCAAAACCTTCAGCACGAAGTAATTATTTGAAATGCAATGCTGAACTGAGATGTGAATTTCTGGAGCTGCCTGCTTCACCTTCAGCTGATCATATGATTTCTTTCTGGCGACTATTGCCTGTCGAACATTTGAACACTTGCGTTCATTCAACCAGATATACATTTGTCGTTTTGGTTTGACATTCAGATGCGAGCAGTCATTTTCCGCAATGATCGTTATAAAAAAAAAAACAAGCAAATTTCCAGACTCACCGACAATAACCTAGCTACGCTTATGACTTTGGGCACGACATATTTGTGCCCAGACATTGATAAACTGGCTTATATCTTGAAATCTCCAGAGATTTTTAGAGCAGACCAATCATAGTGATGCGGTTACCAGGGATGCAGTTAGAGAGGAATTATCTGGCATAATAGAGAATATGCCTTAACGAAGACATTATACTATCTGAAGATGTTAAACATATTTTGCAAAAGGCAAAAGACACGGCACCAGGGCCTGACGGTGTCAGGTATGGCCACATGAAGGCTTTGAGCGATGTAGACCTGAAGGAGATGGCCGGCTGCTTTAATCAGAGCATTAGGACAGCGTCAGAACCGCAGGATTGACTGCATAGCTATCTCATCCCTCTCCCAAAACCATACAAGGATCATTCAAAGCTTAGGCGGCTTTAGGATCATCACCCTTCAAAATACATTTGGGAAGGTTTTAGAGAAGATAGTCGCTGTTAAGCTGCAGGATTTTTTGGAAAGGGGGAAGCTTCTTCCAAGAGGCCTGGGGAGCTACAGGCCAGGAAAAGATACCTGGTCAAATGCAGCCACCTTTGCCTTTGACGTTTATGAGGGGTTCCAGAGTAGACAGGAAACGATGGCGGCAGCGCTTGATCTCGAGGATGCGTACAATAGAGTTCGCTATGATATTTTGATGACCGCACTTATGGAGAAGGGGGTCAATCCCTGGTTGGTGAACTGGATAGCAGCCGTCCTGCATTCTCGTCAGGTTGCTCTCCGTCTGGGCGCATGGACCTCAGAGCCACATATTTTAACCCCGGGACTGCCACAGGGATCTGCAATCTCACCGGTGCTCTTTAATGTGTATACGAGCAAGATTGCATACCTAGAAGCACCAGGGGTTGGAAGGATTCTAACATTTGCAGATGATATTCTTGCATACAGGCAGGGGAGAAATAGGGATCAAACAGCCCAGGAGCTACAGGTGACAGTAGACAAAGTGATTGACTGGTGCACTGAAATGAGTGCTGTCATCAACCCGGAAAAGGCGGCGGTGTTGTGGTGCTCTCTGGACAACAGGATTGTGAGAGATGATACCCCAAGCCTCACGATAGATGGTAGAAGCGTCAACAGAGAGAACAAACTGAAGTATCTGGGAATCACATTTGACAGGAGTCTGTCCTTCAAGGACCATGTGGAGACGGTTGTGACAAGATCTCAAAAGGGACTCAATGCACTTAAAACTATGGCTGCAATGGACACAGAGCAGAGAATGCTCTTCACACTATACCAGCACTTGATCCTCTCAGTGATTGATTATGGACTAGGACTGCTCACTGTCTCAAAGAGTCAGCTGGTGAAATTAGAGCGCATACAGAATGAAGCTATGCGGGTCATTCTGGGATGCACCAGAGACACTCCAGTAGTGTGTATGCGTTACATCCTTGGTCTGCCTACTGTTGCTGGTAGGCACAAGGTGATGCAAGCGAAGGCATACCTCAGAGTAGCTGCAGACACAGATCACCCGTTGCATGAGGCGCTGGACGTAGTTAAGGGTCAGAGACTGATAAGAGGGAAATCATGGATGGCTCAGGCGGAGGATACGATCAGACAGGTGTGCCCCTTGGAGAACATCAGGCGAGGAGAGGAGTGGGTCAGAGTGCCAGCCGTGCAGTCAGACTTGTGCAGAGTTATAATAACATTGAGCCGGGAGTGCAGGGAGTGGCCAGCAGGGGCCACGGAAGTGGAAATTCAGCAACTAATTCAGGAAAATTCTCGCCCGGGTGATGTGATTATCTACACGGATGGGTCAGGTGTTGAGAGGTAGGAGAAGTGCCTGGGGGTTCTTGGCAAAAACTAATGGTCGGCGTTTGGTGCAGGAGAGCCTGGCGTATGATGACACTACATCTAGCTTAAGAATGGAGGTGGAGGCGGTCAGTGCAGCTTTCCGCTGGATAGAAAACACGATACATACACACATTGTGATTGTAACTGACTCAGAAAGCATGCTGAGAAGGGTGAGAACAGGCAAGCTTCGTGCAGAGTGGCTTGCTTCGCTTCGGAGGTCACGGGTAGCAAGCATCACCTGGATCTTTTCTCCTGGGCATGCCGGTGTGCTGGGGAATGAACAGGCGGACAGATTGGCTGGCTCGGCAAAACTTGGTGGAGTATTGATGCATGACAAGGCAGACGTGGTTGCGGCCTTGTGGGAGCACGTGTACACCTCGAGGAGCAGAATGGATCACCATAGTCTGGTAAGAATGAGACAGCGAGGTGTGACGAGGGGATCTGGCCGACGCTCGACGCTCAGAGGAAAGGCGAGACGGACATATAATCAGATTGCTACTGGAACTATTAGTGTTGGAACTCTTCGCTGGCTACTGGGGATTTGGACGGAGCGCTTATGGGAATGTCCCGAATGCTGTGATGTCGGTTCCTAAATCAATCAATCAATCAATCAATATCTTGAAAAATGTCTCCAGTTATGGATACACTTTCTGTTCATTTGCATTCGCTTTCTTATCCCAGAGAGCGTTTATCACATCAATGTGTGTTGAAGTGATACATACAATCTGCACTTTTGGAACCTGGACAATGAATGAGCAGACATGCTGAAAAACATCTAATGGCAGTGAAAATGTTGTTTCTGCGGAAAATGCAAAGAATACCATGGACAGGCAGAAAAATCAACGAGCCAGTCCAACAAGGACATAATGAAAATCTTCAATTGACTAGAGTGATTAGATGTAGACCAGAGGTTCCCAATCCACGGCCCGAGATCCACTTGTGGCCCGCCAGCTGTCAGAAAGAGGCACGCGAGGTAAGGTGCTGAAAAGACGTCAGTTCAGACCATTTCTATCAGACCTGGAAGATAATGCAGTTAGCTACTGTTACACTGTGATGTCAGATGACTATTTAAAAGGAAAGTTCTGTCACGTTTCTGGCACTTAAAAATAGTGCCTATCTGTTTCTATCTGAAATAAATGAATTACCTACAGAATGGTAATGTCTGCTGAACGATGACTGGCTTAATAACCTAGCCATTTATGGTGACATTCACGTCCTCATTTAAAATCTGTAAATGCGAGGATCCAGAAAGAAAAAAAAACTATTCACAAATTTGTGCGATGGCATTTCTTCATTAATATGAGTCTACTTTAGAAGAGTCGCCAACCATTATGGCCAACCGCCGCAGGGGGGCCAAATGCAGCTGTGTCGTATAGTGGGTGGAGGTGCATTTCTCAAAGTCAAATCTCAATTCAAATGACGTGAACAAAAGCTTGCAGCATCTAGGTTTCGTCGTTTATTGTTCCTCTATACCAAAAGGGCAGTGTTCAAGACGGTACAAAGCGTTGGCATACAAATATATATAAGCCATCAGTAGGTGTACAAAAGGCAATGGTTTCTTAATTCAAAAACTCAACATTCTCAGACTCATCATGCCAGATGGAACCACATATGCTTCTTGTCTAGACGATGGCAAAACGGCTTCTGTCCCGTATCTAACTTGTCGTCAACCTACCACACTCTTCTCACGTCATCAAGCAACAGTGCTCACCCGTGCAGTGTTTGTCAATCTGTACATTGCACATCGCCTATTTATAATTCTTTTAACCATATAATCACTACAACAGTTACACTGTTATACTACGACTGTTTAACGGAAGGCTGACAGAATGGACTTTAGAGGCGTGTACAACTCTGAAGAAACTTGTGGTGGAAAAGAAATGTGACTTGCTACAGTGCAAAGTAACAGTTGAAAGTCTTCTGGATATCTGTCAGTCGAGATTTCAAGAGTTCACAATAGAGGAGGATAATGTTACCCTCTTCATAAATGTGTTCGTATTTCACAATGCCAAGCTCTGTCAATTACAGCAAAACCTTCAGCACGAAGTAATTGATTTGAAATGCAATGCTGAACTGAGGATGTTAATTTCTGGACCTGCCTGCTTCACCTTCAGCTGATCATATGATTTCATTCTGCCGACTATTGCCTGTCGAACAATTTGAACACTTGCGTTCATTCGCCCAGAGATACATTTTTCATTTTGGTTCGACATACAGACGCGAGCAGTCATTTCCACAATGATCGTTATAAAAAACAAAAGAACGGTCCAGACTCACCGACAGTAACCTAGCTGCGCTTATGACTTTGGGCACAACAGATTTATGCCCAGACATTGATAAACTGGCATCTAAACATAAGTAACTGTTTATGAAGAACAGTTACAATTGTAAATTAATGACAATAATAGCGATTTTCGAAACTGATTTAAAATGTATTGTTAAATGAACTTTTGATTTTACACCTAAAAATGACCGCAGTGTATGCCTGACACTGACTGCCTTTAAAGACTTATAATTTTGTTGACGAAAGGTAAGAAAGGTAAGAAATTGCACGACTTTAATAATTTTATAACGTTGCGGCCCACTTAACTACCGAAAATAGTAAATATGGCCCTCTGCTTGAAAAAGCTTGGGAACTAGTGATCTATAGCATTTATTTTCCACATCTCGACGCAGACTGCAAGCCTTTCGGAATCCTTTTGACTCCTGGCGTTAATGATCATGGCTATCAGGACCACGTTTAATACACGAGCCACAATCAGCTTATCGCTGACAGGAGCCCAATGTAGCTCCTATCAGACACCAGCCTGTCAATGTGTCAGATCTGTTCAGTTGACAACAGTCCGGCTGTAGAGACGATCACACTGGAAGATACCCTCTACAGGATTTTGCACGCGTCGCATATTGTTTGTTATTGTTTGAGGCATCTTAATCCCAGTATGAGCCTTCCAGCCCATTGTGATCCATCAATGCCCACCAGTCAGTGATTTAGAATTCTTTTTTGTACTTAAGATGACAGTCTCTGTTGGGGGTCATGGGCAGATCAATTGCAACCACCGCACTTTAATCTTAATGACAATACAGTACGAGAACCAAAGATGGTAATTTTTTATTCGCATATCCTATTATGCCTGGGAAGAGAGGAAGAGGAAGACCAAAGAGAAGATGGGTGCAGGATGTGGCGGATGATCTCCAGATGGGTGTATCGGACGCGAGGCATCTTGGTTATGATCGAGAGGTTTTCCGGAAGGTTGTTTGGGAGCAAGGTTCTGCAAAGGACATGCTACAGAATGAATGAATGAATGAATGAATATCCTTTTAAAGGACATCGCTGTCAACACCAGCATTTTACCGCTGTTGTTAATGTCTTGGCAAAATTACGCTCAGTAGTTTGCCATTGCTTTCTGAGCGGCCGGCTCACATACCCCGACAGTAACGCTACCGATTCTCGCACGGCCGCGTTTGCTCACGTGGAGATACGGAATTACGGAGAGAGTCGCTAACGCCTAGGCCATTGACACCAGCAAAGATGGTAATAGGCGTATAAATATGCTTGTTTCATTAAAGCACATGTGTGCCTGTCAAACAATAGTGTTGAAATTTAGTAGGTCAACCTACATTGAAACCGATTTGGGGGAGCCAGTGGGAAAGTACTTAGCAAGTTTATCAACAGAGCATACGACCACACTTGGAATACGGGTCAAACTGCATGGTGTTCAGCATCAAAAACAACATTGCAGGAGCTGGACAAGGTGCAAAATCAAGCTCTTAGAGTCATCCAGGAGGGATGAAATCAACCCCTATAGTGGAAATGGAGAAGATGGGGAGGAACACAGGCACTGAGTGAGCGCAGAGATACGAAAACGCTAATACAAGCAGAAAAGTTCCTCAGCTTGCCAGGCCACCCTATGAAGAACAGATTTGAAAACCTAGCTATGGGGCGGTTGAAAAGAAGTAGTTTTATCCACCAGGCCAAACGACTCTGCAGAGAAACCACTGATCTGCCCACAGTTGGTATCCCCCTAACAACTATTCAAGAGCGAACTCCGTGGAAAGATGAGCATAGACTATCGTTACAAATCCAGACAAAGTGAGAGGAATATTTGACAAGGAAGAACAGAACAGTGTGCAGCGCAGAACAGCCACTCTCAGCTTCCTTGATGAAGAATACCCACAGCACTCTGGATCCGAGTCTACACAGATGGGTCAGCACAAAATGCTGTTCGAAATGGTGGAGCGGGAGTGTATATAGAATACCCAAATAATACTAGAGACACGGCAGAATTCCAACAGGAAAGTACTGCCATAATTATGATGCTGAAATTGAGGCAATCAAAATAGCCACAGAGAAATTACAAAATACCAGCCATGGTACACAACCTGTGGTGATATTGACAGATGCAAAATCCGTAATAGAGGCGCTCCTGTCTGGGAAATTGCCAGTTCTGATGACACTACTTTCTGAACTTAGCAGTCAACGTAAGATCACCATACAGTGGATACCATCCCACTGTGGAATCCCCGGAAACGACAGAGCTGATCGATTGGCTAAGGAAAGAGCACAAGAAGAACAACCAGATGTGCCTATTACATACCACCAAAAGAAAAGAATGATCAAATCAGTCAGAAGGCCACCAAACCTTACTCAAGACGACTACCACGTTATGGACAGACCAGCACAGGTCATTCTTCTGCGCCTCAGAACAGGACACAATAGATTACGCAACCACATGTATACAAAATTCAAGATTGGTGACTCAGCCATATGCACATGTGGTTTGGCGTCGCAGACAGCAGAGCACATACTCCAGGATTGCCCAAACTACAACATATCCAGGCGAACCTTCTGGCCTAGAGAGACAACAGTGGAAGATAAACTCTATGGACCGCTGAGTGAACTGAAAAGGACTGTTAGATTCATACAAGAGACAATAATGTCTTGCCTAATGCTTGAAGTTTTCTACTATTATATGTAGTTGTTAAATCTGCAAAGAAGTTGATACAGCGGTTTTAAAATCAGGCACGTGTAATTTATGTGTAATTAAATAAATTCAAAATGTTCATATTTTATAAAACAATACATTAATACAGTTGTTTCCCTTCCACATAATACACATATTGTATTCGTGTCCCTTTAATGCAATATTGAGATGACATTCTGCAATTGTTCACGTTATTTCTATGCATACGGTACTGTAGATGATAACAATGAATATACGTTACTTTTTGTGTGTGTAGTTTTTGTTCACTCGATGATTTTGAACTCAAGCGTAGTCCAGCACACACCTTCTAGTAGTGCTGGACTGAATTTTGCGCGTGAATTCAATCAATCATATGCCGTGCCGGAAACGTGAGCGGTCATGACTCGCCATTCACTCGATCACCAGAGTCGTGAATCAGCTCAGTGTTCCTGTCTCTACCATGCCATGTGATCATGCCATCCAGATATGTACTTCTCGGTCTTCCCCTTGCACTGTTCCCTTCGATCTTGCCAGTTGTCACCAAGTTCTCCACTTTATTTCTTCTCATAACATTTCCAAAAATTTTGACTATCTACGTCTAATTTCTCTAATCAATTTACGATTTTCATTTGTCTCCTGTAGTACTTGGTCATTGGTTTGTCTTTCTGTCCATGCTATTCTTTGCATTTTCCTCAGAAACCACATTTCTGCAGCCATCAGATGTTTTTCATCTTGACTGCTCATTGTCCAAGTTTCATATCCATATAAAATGAACAAACTCTATGTAGCACCTCAACACTCTTTTTCTCGTTTCGATTGACATCTTTTTATTGGTCAGTATGTTTTTCATCTTGTTGAAGGCTACTTTCGCAATGGCGATTCTTGTTCTAATCTCTTCAAGGCATCTCCCATCATATGTTATAACGTTTCCGAGATAATTGTACCGATTCACTTGTTGAAGAATATTCCCATTTACTTGTTTATTACATTGTGGTATTTCGTTCTTCCTAGTGATGAACATAATTTGTGTCTTTTTATAATTTAATTCGAACTCCAGTTTTTCACTGTGTGCAACAACCGCATCTACTAATTGTTTCAGATTCTGCTCATTGTCTGCAATCAATACTGTATCATCTGCATATCTAATGTTATTGATGTTCGTCCTTCCAATGCTGATTCCATTTATATCTTCTACATTTCTGAAAATATTTTCTCTGTATAGGGAAAAAAGTTCTGGAGACATTACGCATCCCTGCATCACACCTCTCTTACTAGGCTGATATTAACCCACTATCAACAGCACCTGAAAATGCTGGTGTTTACTGCAACGTCCCGTAAGGGATACGCAACAAAATTTAAGAGAAGAGAATGTCTTTCCCATCAATTTGTAGATCTGCAAGCATATCCACCATGTTGACATGTCTTACTCTATCGAAAGCCTTTGTGTAGTCAATAAAGCAAAGATGTATATCTTTGTTTACTTCTATAGCACGTTCAATAAATGATGGCAGCATATACACAGCATTTACTGTACCCTTTCCTTCTACAAACCCACATTGTTCTTTCCTTTTTTCAGGTTGTATTTTCTTCCTCACTCTCTGCATGATAAGTTCGTAGCAAAATCTTCGTGATGTGACTCAATATACTAATTGTTCTATGTTGATCACATTCCAAGGTTCCTGATTTCTTTGGGGTTGCAATAAAAACAGAATTACATAATTCAGAAGGTATATCTCCGGTATCATATAATGTGTTCAGCAGTCTGGTGACTTGATCTATTCCATATTCTTCTAAAGCTTTAATCATTTCTGTTGTGGTGTTATCTGAACCGGGAGCCTTGCCAGCTTTCATATGTTTAGAACATTTCGAACCTCCATCTTCAAAATTGCCGGCTTCCTGGCCTAGAGGTTAGCGACTTTTCTCCGTAATCTCGTAAGAAACGTGACGACGGTGAGAATCAGCACTAGTTCGAATCGCATCTATAACTTACGGGGTATGTAAGCCGGCCGCTCAGAAAGCAATGACAAACTAATGAGCATAATCTTGCCAAGAAATCAACAATCAGCTGAAAGATGCTGATGTTGACAGCGATGTCCTGTAAAGGATATGCAAACTTTTTTAAATCATCAAAATTGACAGGGGCGTTCTAGGGATGGTGGGGGAGGGCGGGCATCGCGCGGAGTTTCTTGCTTCGCTTCGGAAGGTCGCGGGTGGCGGGCGTCGCCTGGATTTTGTCTCCGGGGCGTGCTGGTGTGCTGGGGGATGGGCGGGCGGACAGATTGGTTGGTTCGGCAGGACTTGGTGGTAGTGTTGATGCGTGGCGAGGCGGACGTGGTTGCGGCCTTGTGGGAGCACGTGCACACCTCGGAGGAGCAAATGGATTACCTATGGTCTGGCTAGAATGAGACAGCGAGGAGTGACGAGGGGATCTGGCCGATGCTCAGACGCTCAGAGGAAAGGCGAGACGGACAGTATAATCAGATTGCTGCTGGTACTATTGGTGTTGAAACTCTTCGCTGGCTGCTGAGGATGGGGACGGAGCGTTTATGGGAATGTCCCGAATGCTGTGATGTCGGTTCCTAAATCAATCAATCAATCAATCATTATTAGATCGAGTATCATACTGTTCATCTCTGTTATCATTATAAAGGTTGGTTCAAAATTGCTGTATGTAGCAGGGGCGCAGTGTTGGGGTGAGCGCCCACATTGCTTAAATACCCCAATGGCTCGTGAATACATAACCTCTGCAGCAAAAGTCCAACTCCTGGCCTTCACGTGGCGGAACTGTTTTAACTAACAGGAGAAGGGGCGACGGCGAGTATCTGGCGCCGGAAAATAACCAGTGTGCTCTAGATGTGTATACACATACATGCATGTGCAGACACGTGTGTGCGTGTGTACACATCTAAACTCGAGTGAGACCACAGTCTGCTCTAGCAAAGGAAAGGTGCTGAAGACGGAGGCAACCAGCCAGGAGGCGCACCACAGAAATCAGGATGCCACGCAATTACGCAAAATGGAATATGTCGACTGCTGCTAAACGTTATGGTGCTCGCCCTGCTTTGGACCCCCAGGCAGGTGCAGTGCCGGACCCTATGTCTCGAAAGGGTCCAACCCCAACTACTGGAGGTCCTTCTCAGATGTCCTGTGGAGCCAGGGACATGAGAATAGAGGAAAAAACTTAACG
>JACEFZ010002903.1:0-24728 GCA_014155875.1 Cepaea nemoralis
TTGAAGAACATTTGCGGAATCAGAGGTTTGCAGATGACAACGAGGTGCAATATATTGTTTGTGACTTCATTTACACATTTACGTAATAGATCAGTGGTTCTCAACCTTTTTGGCCCGTGCCCCCCTTCACCATATTTTCAGAACGTCATTCCCCCCCCCCCCGCCCCCTTCCTATAAAAAATTTGGCCCGTGCCCCCCTTCACCGTATTTTCAGAATGTCATTTCCCCCTTTCATATTTACTATCTAAAAATTCCCCCCCCCCCCCCCACCCCTACACAATATACGTAAAAATGGAAGGTAAATTTAATAACATATACTAAAACAGCCGGCTTCCTGGCCAAGAGGTTAGCGACCTTTCTCCGTAATCTCGTATACTCTCGTAAGTAACGTGACGACGGTGAGAATCAGCAGTGGTTCGAATCGCGTCGGTAACTTACGGGGTATGTGAGCCGGCCGCTCAGAAAGCAATGGCAAACTACTGAGCGTAATCTTGCCAAGAAATCAACAATAAGCTGAAAGATGCTGATTTTGACAGTAGTGTCCTGTAAAGGATATGAAAAAAATAAAAAAAAATAAATAAATACTAAAACAAATCTAGACATCCACATAAAACATGATTTGTGGGTCTACTTACTTTATATCGATATGTCCGCCTAGAACAGCGATGCCCTGCAAGTGCAGGCATTAAGAATAATGACACCAGTGCAGCTTGTAATCGTTAACGTCTATGCGCGAAATGGGAAGGTCGACGTGCGACAATGGCAGAGTTTGTTCGATATGGATTAAAGGCATTTCATCTACTGCGGGGACTTCAATGCCAGAGGCAGTCAATGGGGGAATTGCATCACCAATAGACAGGGAGAAGATTTGGAGGACGCCCTGGCATCTGCTGCCCTAATCTGTCTGAATGATGGGAAGGTCACTAGAATGGCCACTCGACCAGGTGACTCTGACAGCATCATTGACTTGGCTCTGGTGTCGCCCACCATCGCACCAAGGTGCCGGTGGGGCACACTGGGATACCACGATAGTGACCACTACCCTTGTGTCATCCTGATCAAGAAAGACGGGGCCATGAGTCAAAGAAACAAGACCAATGCCTTCCCGTACGACACCACTGGTCAAGACGCCATAAGAAAGATCAGAAGAAGGAAACTAACTTCCTCCCGTAGGAGACAAGAAAGATGGCTGCAGCCACCATGGTGGAATGGAGAGGTCGAGAAGGTGTGGCTGGGAAAGAGGCAGGCTGTCAAATACTGGCAAAAGGCCAGAAAGGCTAACATGCCACAGGTTGAGTTGGCGAACCTGAAGACTGAGGTCGTTAGGACGACGACTTTATTCAAATCCTGCGCCAAACAGGCCAAGGCCGACAAATGGGACGAGTTCTGCAGGAAGGTGTGCTCCGAGCAATCTCTTACGACATTGTGGCGCCTCCACAAGAGCATGAACGGTGCTGCACAACGTAGGGGTATTCCAGACTTTCAAGGCACAGACCTCGCATGGAAAAAGTCGGATGCGGATAAAGGTAAGGCCCTTCTTGCACGCTACATAGAACAGACTGACCAGAAAGACGAGCCCGCCAGACAGAGGACCACAACAACACTCTCTCAGTTGTGCGAGGGGGTCGGGACAGACGAAGAATGGACAATCACAGTTGAGATATTGCGTGCGATGCTCAAGAAATCACCTAACACCGTCCCAGGCCCAGACGGCATCCGATATGGTGACCTAATGGTGATATCAGATGATGACATGGAAGAACTGGCCAGAGAATTCAACACCAGTATCCAGAGGGGTCAGGTCAAAGAAGAATGGCTACACAGCTACATGCTGCCGCTGCCAAAACCGAACAAAGACCACTCCAAGATAAGCGGCTACAGAATCATTACGATGCAGAATACTGTTGGCAAGCTACTGGAGAAAATTGTAGCACACAGACTTGCTTGGGGCTTGGAACAGCTCGGCTGATTCCCGCCCACACTTGGAGGATACAGACGCAACAAAGAGTCATGGCTGAATGCGGCGGTCTTTGCTCAAGATGTTTACGAAGGATTTCAGGTCAGAGAAGAGACATGTGCGGCCGCCATAGACTTAGAGGACACATATAACAGAGTATCTTTCGAGCACTTAATGCAAACCCTCCTCAGACTGAAAGTGCACCCTCACCTTGTACGATGGATAGCTGCAGTTCTACTCCAAAGGAAGGTGGTGCTAAGATGCGGGAGTTGGTCTTCTGAGCCGATAACGATATGTCCAGGATTGCCGCAGGGTTCACCACTGTCACCAGTTCTATTCAACGTGTATACGGTGCCGATCACTGAACAACAGTTGGATGGGAGGGGTAGGACTCTATCATTCGTTGACGACATCCTCGTGTATCGACAGGGTCGAGATAGACAGGCGGTTGCCAACTATATGCAGGGCGAACTAGATCGAATTTCCTCATGGTGTGCTGATGCCGATGCCCACTTCAACCCTGCAAAGGCAACGGTTACATGGTTCTCACTAAACAACCATATTGTGAAAAAAGACCTGCCGGCAGTAAGAATAGATGGGAGCATTCTGAGTAGAACCCAGTCAATGACATATCTTGGCGTGAGGCTGGATCGTAGCCTGTCCTTCAGAGATCATGTCGATTATGTCATAACGAAGGCTCGAAAAGGTTTGGCAGCAATGAGAGTCATGGCGACTGCCAATATCGAGCAAAGACTGCTATTACTTCTGTTCCAAGGACTTGTGCTTTCACGCATCGAGTATGCCCTGGCCATCCTCACTGTCAGCCCTACACAGATTGGAAGACTTGAAAAGGTACAAAACGAAGCCATGCGCATCATTTTGGGATGCACGAGAGACACCAGCTGTGTAGCAATGAGATACCTCCTTGACTTCCCGACAATGGAACACAGGATCAAGATCTGGAGAGCTCGTGCATACTTAAAAATAAGTGCAGATGAGCAGCACCCTCTGCATGACGCTGTATTCAGAGAAAAGGGTGACAGGCTAAAGAGGGGCAAATCATGGATGGGTCGGGCGGAAGATGTCGTCGGACAGGTCTGCAGTCTTACCAGTATCAACCCCGGCAAGGAATGGGTGCCGGTGCCTCCAGCTTTTAAGTGTACCTTCTCCTGCATTATCACACTCGACAGACGGTGCAGAGAGCAGAACCCTGCCGCTGTCAATGCAGAGGTTAACGCGCTCATCTATGATCACTCAGATAGCCCCGAAGTGCTCATCTATACAGATGGATCTGTTGTAAAGCAGCAGAGAAGTGCGTGGGCATTTACAGCCCGTTCAGCGGGCCGAACCGTTCAAGAATCCAGTGGTGCCCACTCTATGACCACGAGCAGCATGACGATGGAGGTGATGGCAGTTACACAGGCTTTCATATGGCTGGAATCACAGCATTATACCAACGTGTGTGTACTAAGTGATTCAATGAGCATGATTCAGAAGGTCGAAGCTGGATCTGTACGTAGACAGTGGACTGAGTCGCTGCGGAAGTCTGTTGTCCGCAAAGTCACCTTCATCTTCGTCCCGGGACATGCGGGAGTCGAGGGAAATGAACGAGCTGATAAATTGGCTGGCTCTGCACCCCCTGTAGATGGCCAGCCCATGGATCGTGCCGATGTTATTAACGCCCTTAAAGATATGGCGAGAACAGAGGATTTTGACGCCAGTGATTCCACATCGCTTTCCAGGATGAAAGACCTGGGAGTAAGAATCGGCACAGCCAGACGCGAGAGGTACATCGGGAAAACAAAGCGCCTCGTCAACCAACACAGAACTGGCACTATTAGCCACCGGACGCTGATGCATATGCTGGGGGGGGAGGATCTGAGCACCTATGGACATGTCCAGAGTGCAACGAAGATACCCCAACTGATAACTAAACTAAACTAAACTTTATAAAATAAATTGTAGAAGGATGATACGTACATAATTGTAAAGTATGAAGGGAAAAACAATATGAAGTAATCGGTTCTTGTATTAACGCGATCTTGAAATGGTCTTCATCCCCCCCCCCCCCCCCCCTGGAAACCCTAAAATTTCCCCCTGGGGGGGGGGGGGAATTCCGCACCGGTTGAGAACCACTGTATTAGATGATGTGTTAAAGATGGCATTGCTGTTGCAGGTGTTGAAGATGACATTGTTATTGTGTTATTGTAGGTGTTAAAGGTGGCATTGCTGTTGGAGGTGTTGGCAATGGCAATGTCATTGTAGCTGTTGATAATGGCATTGCTGAAAAGGGTAGTATGATTTTTTTTTTTTTAAATAATGAACATGACCAGTTTCAAAAATTCAACATCAACTTCTGCCATTGCTGCAATAGCTCTAGAGATTTACGATGGTTCACCAATTCGATACTGAAGTCTATTGGCACGTCCATCGTAATTATTGCAAATGTTAACTGTACCTGATTGGTGCATGCAGCTGATGGCGTTCCATCGTTGCTATGGCGTAAAATATGCAAGCCAGCCAATGAGCAATCAAGGTAAAGGTCACCATCAACAGCAGCAACACAGCAGACCCATACTCGGCGAAGGCCTCGATTCTTCTGATGACTCTCAGCAGTCGCAGCAAGCGAGCGGTTTTTAGGACGCCTGTAACTGTCATAGTCTAGCGACAAGAAGGAAACATGGAGGGATTTGAACATGCATGGTCACAAACAGGCAACAGTAACTTCCCTTGATAGAGTGTTGCCTCCGCACATATGGTTTCTTTAAGATTTAGGTGGATAGACAGACAACCAGAATGTCACAGTCACTGGCAGACAAGAGAAAGAAATACATGTCTGACAGATTGATAGACTCGGAGACAGATAAGTAGAAAGGTACACATAAAGAAAAACCAAGGGCGTGGCTGAAAGAAAGATAGAATACTAGCTGGAGAGCGAGAGAGAGAGGGAGAGCGAGGGAGAGCGAAGGAAAGAGAGCTACAGAGCGAGCGAGGGAGAGAGAGAGAGAGCGCGCGAGAGAGAAAGAGAGAGAGGAGAAGAGAGATTTAGGGAGAGAGGGAGAGAGAGAGAAAGAGAAAGACAGAGCTAGGGAAAGAGAGAGAGTGAGGAAGAAATAGAGCGATGGAGAGAGAGAGAGAGCGCGAGGGATAGAGTTAGAGTCTGCATAGAGAGAGTCGGCAGGCAGACAGACAGACAAATATATAGACAGACAAGTATATACACAGACAGAGACTGATAGCTAGATAGACAGGCGGATAGACTAATAAGTAGATAGACAGACTATAGCTTCACCAACAGAATTATATATATGCAAATAGACACGTCAATAGCTAGACAGACTGACAGACAGACGAATTATTAGACAAATATCAGATGACCAATATTTACATGGACAGACACATAGATTAATACTGAGACCGAGTTCAGCTGAGTTGAGTTGAGTTAAGAACCGACATCACTGCACTCAGGACATTCCCATACGTGCTCCGTCCCCTCGTTCAACCGCCAGCGAAGAGTTATACTACTAATCGTTCCCACCTCTATCTGATTAAAAGTTCTCTTGGTCTTCTCTCTCAGTGTTAAGATTCTTTCAGAACCCCTGCCGATCCCACGCAATCTCATTCTTTCCACATATGGGTTCTCAATCTGTTCCTCCGCCTTCTCCACCTGGTCCCACAAGCGCACGACCACCTCCCCCTTGTCCATAGGCAAACTACCACCAAGAGGTGCATTCCCTGCTAGCCTATCAGCCTGTTCATTTCACGTAACCCCGCATGGCCAGGGCAAAATATCCGTACAATTCTCACAATCTGTGACCTCTGAAGCGACGAAAGCCATTCCACACGAAACATTCATTTCTCCACCTTACTAAGCATACTCTTTGAATCCGTAATGAATACAACGTGTGTTGCAGTGGTCTCCTCTAGCCACCGGAATGCTGCTGTTACTGCCTCCACCTCCATTCTCATGCTGGAGGTCGTAGTCTCATATGCCAGACTCTTCTTTTTCAAGACTCGTCCATTAACCTTTGCAATAAAAGCCTCAGCCACTACGTCTGTTTCTCACCACTAACCCATCGGTGTAGATGACTACCGAGATCGAAAGACAGATAAAGCAATAGTTAGACGAACAGCCAGCTAGCCAGGCAGCTAGCCAGTCAGGCAGACAGCCAGACAAACAGACAGACAGACAGACAGACAGACAGACAGATATATAGATAGATAGATAGATAATAGATAGATAGATAGATAGATAGATAGATAGATACATAGATAGATAGATATTTAGACAGACAGAGAGAGATAGACAAGATAAGATAAGTTAAGACAAGACAAGACAGACAGACAGACAGACAGACAGACAGACAGACAAACAGCCAGACAGACAGACAGAAAGAGGCAGGCAGAGAGACAGACATGTCAAGATAAGATAAGATAAGATAAGATAAGATAAGATAAGTTAAGATAAGACTCTACATCTCTCCTCTTGTATTAGTTTGGTCTTAATTTATTTGTGTGTTTTCGCCTTGTGTATTCCAGACAAAGTCCTATTTGTACTATCCTCAGATGTTCTCAGTATGGCCTATCCAGCGCCAACATCTTTTCTTCACCTCTGTGTTCACACGTACTTGTTTAGTTAGTTCATCCATGAGCTCTACTTTGGCGATTGTGTCGTATTATTTTCATTGTTCTATTTTGTGCCTGCACCAGTTAATGAATGTTTGTAGTTTATTTGTAATGGTTTTTCTTGTTTTCAGTGTTTCTTATCCGTACATTAGTACTGATTTAACGTTCGAATAGTATATATAATGTTTTTTTTGTTTTTAAATTAACTATAATAATTAATACTTCACACAATATGCAAACTCGAAAAAAAAAAAAAACTTTACTAACATCTGTAATGGGGCAAGTTTTTATTTTTATACTGTTCACAATCAATCAAAGGAGACTGCTCACTAAATGGCCTAACCGACGCGTAAAAGTTCGATTCTATAGTATAAAATGAAAACTGTGGTAAATTCTGCGAAAGCACTGTAAAAATAAGTGTTACATAAGCAAAGTTTATGCGGTAGATAAAGGCGGGGTTTCACAAAGAGCAGCAAATCTAACATTGGTTATTGAAGAACATTAATGTATGGCTTTGGTACACGATTGGTAAACAATGATTTTAGACAACAAATGGGCGTGGTTTTGGACACGAGGTTAGTTGACAACAGTCAAGCGTGGTTTTGATAATGTGATTTGTAGACAACAAGTGGATATGGTTTGGGGATATGCAATGCAAACGATAAGTGGGCGACGTCTTGAAAATGTTTATTGTCGAAAACAATTGGATATTGTTTGGGGATATGCATTGCAAACAATAAGTGGGCGTGGTCTTGAAAATGCAGATTGAAGACAACAATTGGATATGGACCGTGGATATGCATTGTAAATAACAAGCGGACGTGGTTTTGACAATGCGGATGCAGACAGTAATTAGAGTACAGTAAATAGAGTGGTTTCTTAAAGACATGTTTGTTTACTAGCGGGATGTTCACTGTAGATAAATGTGCCTGGTTTTTAAAATATGGATTACAAGCAACAGCGGTGTGGTTCCTGGCGATTAGGGTTGTAGTCAATAATTGTACGTGGTCTAAGGATATGCATTGTAGACAAGTGGGCGTGGCTTTGGTAAATGTAGTTTGCAGACAACAATTGGGTGTGGCTTGCGGAAAACATTGTCTTCATTCGGAAGCATACATTGCAAGCAACAATTAAGGCGTGGTTTAGTAACATTTAAATAATAATATGAATATATGTTGTTAATTATTAGCAACATGTTAATTATTAGCAACAAAGAGGTGTAGCATGACAACATGGATTGAGGAGAAATATTGACACATAATGGAGATACATGATTGGTGGACAACATATGGGGCGTGGTGTAAGGAAAAGGTTTGTGGATACTTGAGGCGTGGTTTAAGATCACTGATATGCTGAAAATAATTGCTAATAAAATGTACAATTACATAATGAAAGTGAGTAGTCTAGTACACGATTAATATTCACATTTCATGTGAAATGTGTTTATCAACTTTACGACTTGTCCAGCTTTGGCACAGTGATTTGTTTACTTGCCTGATAAATCACTGCTTTATGTTTAATGCCCCGGAGAGATATACAATTTTGATTTGCGACCTACATGGCTGTGAGGGTCAACCGAACCTCATGAAAATGGGCACTAGGCAATTTTCAGAATTTTCTAGGAATTATCTGGGGAGGAACTGTGACAGGAATGGAAATGGGCACGTCGCCTCGTATGTCGTGACCTAGATTTTGTGAAGGCCTAACACTTCCCAGCATCTGCTGTGTGACAATTTCTTCCTGTTTTACAATGTCCTCTACCGTGACAGCAGTGCTTTACAGCCAGCTATGAGGCGAAGGTGGTACGGGCGCAATTCGTAATCCTGCATACCGCGATCGAAACACAGCTGATGGAGTTTGGAAGAAGATCGCCTTGCGTTGATTTTCATACAATTGTATAAGTGCCGGTGGTTCAGAAAGCAATAGCAAATTACTGAATGCAAACTTGTCACGAAATTACAAACAGCTAACATATTCTGTGTTTGACTGCGACATCCTGTAAAGGATACGCCACTAACTTTGTTGTTATTTATATGTAGGATCCCTCTTCTATTTCTGCTGCCCTTTATCCTCCAAGGAAGCAGACTGCCTCAACCACCTCACTCCCAGCACTGGCATCTGTTGTTATACCCTACACCTTCCCCCACAGCTTGTGTTGTGACCATGGGGTTACGAATGCATCCGCAATCCCACATATTGAGTTAGAAACACAGCTACAGGCGTAATGGAAGCAGACCGTCTTGCGCGTTTTCATAAAATGGTATGAGTGCAGGTCGTTCAGAAAGCAATGGCAAACACTGAACGTAAACCTGCCAAGAAATCATAAACAGTCAAAATAAAAAAACAAAAAAAAACAAAAAAAAAACATGGGCGTTGACTGCGACGTCCTGTAAAGGATATGCAACTAACATTTTTAACACTTCCTCCATGTCCTACCCATTTTAGTTATCTATCTCTAATTTTCTTCTCAGTGTGTTTTAGATCTCCCTGTATTTCTGCTGCACTGTTTATTCAAAAGAACGGATTTTAACTTATACTAATATGATAAGTACTTATATTTTTACCATCATCTTTTTCCCATTAAAAAAAAAATAAAAATAAAAACCATCATATTCCCCCCAAAACATAAATGTTTTATCCTGTGAATACGTTTAAACTTAAAATTTTCTCACCGATCTACCATCCAAACCAGCATTTTCCCTCTGTCGACCTCTGCCTCTACAACGTCCAATTATCTGGGCTGTAAAGGTGTTTCTCAGACTTGTGGCGTAATAATTTGCGTTTATACGTTGCACGATGACCAATCAAAAGATGTCAGTTGACCAACAAAACCAAAAAGATGTCAATTGCACAAATTGACAAATCAGAAAATGCCAATCGCAACGAGATAAATAGTTTTGAAGCGCTACGTAAAACCTGTACTTGTGTATGGATGTGGAACGGCGATTTTGAGCAGACTAGCTGAAAAACATCTATTGGCAGTGGAAATGTGGTTTCTGAAGAAAATGCAATGACAGACAAAAACCAATGAAAACCAATGAGCAAATCCTACAAGCAAATGAAAACCGTAAAATGATCAGAGATATTAGACCTAGACAGTTAACATTTTTTAAGCACGTTACGAGAAGAAATAAACTGCAGATCTTTATGACATCTGGCAGGATTGAGGGGGAAAGGAACAAGGGGAAGGAAGAAAAGTAGACATCTGGATGGTTTGGCCACATGACATGGTCGAGACAAGAACACAGAGCTGATCCACGACTCTGGTGATCGAGTGAGATCGCGAAACATGACTGCCCATGCTTATCGCCATGGTACATAATAATGATGATACATTGTACGATTTATTGCCCGACATATTTCGCCGCATCTCGTCAGGTACATATTGCAGAAATCCATCCATCATGTGCCATGCCGATAAGCGTGGGCGGTCATGTTTTGCCATATCACTCGATCACCAGAGTCGTGGATCAGCTCTGTGTTCCTGTCTCGACCATCAAAACATAATGTTCTTGGCATCTGTGAAGAAGGTAGTTTGCCATTGCTTTCCTTCTTAGCAGTGACCATACTGGTCAATGACCGTAGCCATTGTCGCCTCAAAAAAGAGATCATCTGCCTACCGTCGTGAAGCTGGAGACCATAATCTATAACTATCTGTTGGTTGCTCTTCAACCTCATTCAGCACCTGCACCCATGGCTTCATGTAAACCTGATTGGGAGGCTAAATGGGTACTCCACTGTGCCCAAGGGTGTCCCTTAGGCTAGCGGAGGGAAGGAGGCACCTTACTTCTCCTTTTAAAGGGGATACCCCTACCGCAGAAATCACACAACATAAACTAAATAAGATCCGGGAAGGTTAACCCGCTCAACAAATGCCCTCAGAAGTCGGATGTATCGGCCTAAAGGAGCAAGAACGCAGCTCTTCTGTAAACAGGCACAACGAAATCACGTCCGGGGAAAAAAAACTCTGGATGAACGCAGAAGAAGAAGAAACTAAATAAGATAAACCCTTTAAGCTGAAATATACAACACACTTTTTACATAGTAATTTTAACTGTCCCACACCGATATTGTTTTACTGACTATCATGTCTTTTTGACAAGTCTTTTATAAAAAAAAATAGAATCCGGCTCTGCCGAGAAGGATTTATGAACGCAATTCCCAATCCCACATACAGCGTTCGAAACACATCTGTGGGCGATATCGAAGCAGTCTTGCGATGGTTTCAATACAAAGGTATGAGTGCCGGTCGTTCAGAAAGCAATGGCAAACTGTGGAGTGATGATATAAATGACTTCGGCAGGTTTTTAGATTGACTAACCAAGAGATGATGGTGGCAAAGATGATGATATTGGATTGGAACTAGGGCCTGCAAGCAACTATCACACGGACGCACAGATTGTCAGCTCTACACAGAGGACTGTAGATACACGCCCAAGTCAACAAACTACACACACCTGTCATTCTTAACATAACTATAAGAAGCCACAATGACATAGTGGTTAGTGTGTTTGCTGGCTACCACAATGGCCAGGTTCATTTCCTAACAGTGGTAGGATTAATGTTTCTGACCAGTATTGCTCGGGGGTCGACCCAGTTTGATAAAATTGACACTGGATAAGTTTTCAGAATTTCAGTGTAAGTTGTCTTGAATGAAAAAGGAGTCAAGGAAGAGAAAAGGCACCTCATCTCATAAAGTCGTGGATGAAAATATGTGAAGGACTAACTCCCAGTGGACCCTCGGTACGTGTCAAGACATTTGCTGGGACCACGTATAGACTGGGTCCATCTAGGGGGATGTGGTCAGTTTGTACAACATCCGCATTTATGAGGATTCAAACACATGTCTAACGGGTGGTCAGGCAAGCGTGCTAGCGACTGAGCCACCGTGGCTTCCAAGTGCCGATTGGTTTAACAAACAGAACTAGAATCATATGTTCAATATGCAATAATAGACTGACAGACAGACAGACAGACAAATGTAGATAGACAGGCAGACAGAGAGAACGAACGAACGAATTCTATTTTCGAAGGGTTAAGAATTTGGCATTGAGAAAGGTATAGACATCGACATAGACAAGACAGACAAGACAGACAGACAGACAGACAGACAGACAGACAGACAGACAGACAGACAGACAGACAGACAGACAGACGACAGACAGACAGACAGACAGACAGACAGATAGGTAGATAGGTAAATAGATAGGTAGATAGACAGATAGATAGAAATCAAAATCAAATCAAATCAACTTTATTAGGGTCACAAAATGGGCGCGCTGGCCCGTCTTACATTCGGCCCTTCCAATCACTCGTCTTTCGTTCATCAAGAGCATTATACGTTTACATAGGAAGAAAAATAAACATTGTGAAATGAATGTTGTAAACATAAACAAGGCTAATTACCATGTTATGAGGCCCAACTCCCACCTATCCATACATCACCACACCCACACAACACCCCCACCTACCCACACACAGGCGCACCAAGGGACACATACACACTCCCGCCTACCCACACACATGCACACCAAGGGACACATACATACCCCACCAATCGACCCATCCACATTCCCGCACATCCCCCACCCACACACACTGCCCTCACCTGATCCCCCAACCAAAACACACTCGCCACCCACAAACATTCCCCCACCAACCCACACATCCCACGCCCATCCACATACACATCCTAACCCACACATCCTCTCCCCACCCACACATCAAACCACCCATCCCCCAGCCACATCTCCATCGACAACATATTCCCACCCATGCACACAATCCCCCACCAACCCACACATCGCACATCCACTCACACATCCCCAAACCATACACACACATCCCCATCAACTGACATGTCCCTACCCCCCCCCCCCCCCCACACACACACACACATCTCCCTAACCACCCATACATCCCCAATCCACTCACACACACCCTACCACCCACACATACAACTTCCACCCACCCACACATGCCTTAACCTAATCCCCTACCACACAATCCCCCACCCGCACATCACATACACCCCCTACCACGCAATATTCCCAACCCACGCACCACATACACACATATGCCTCACCAACACATCTACACTTACACACCACACACATATCCCCCACCCAGATACCACACAATATTCCCACCCACACCCACACAGATACCCTTACCCATCCACCCCACATACCCCCACTCACACACTACAAAAATCCCCCACCCACACACACATACCTCACCCACACAACATCCCCAACCAACACACCACACACCTCTCCCCACCCACACACGCATTCCCTACCCGTCCACCAACACACTCACTCACGCATACATCCTCCACTACGCACCCACACACCCCCAACCAAACATCTTTCGATCACAATACCCCTACCCACACACATCCTCCACCCACTCACACATCCCACCCCGACACATACAACTCCCTCACCCACCTACACATCCCTAAGCCACTCACACACCCCCACCCACACATCTCCCACCCACACACCCCCACATATTTCCCCCAACAACCACAATCCCCTACTCACCCACACATATACCCCACCCATACGCACATTCCCCGCACCCAGCACACACATCCCCCACACCACACACTATCCTCCACCCATACCACCACAAACATACCCTCCACCCACACATCATTCACACATCCCCCCACCAACACACCGCACACATATCTCAAACCCACACACCATCCACTTCTCCCCACCCGCCCTTGCATCCCCAATCCACCCAACACAATCCCCTACCCTCACAACCCCGCCTCCCACACATACTTCCTCAAACCATCCACACATCTCCACCCACATAAACACACATCCCCCGCATCCGTCCCATACACATATCCTCCACCCATGCACACATCCCCACACACTCATTCCAACATCCCTACTTTCACCCCCACACATCCATCCACACATCCCACCAACACCCACAAATACCACTACCCACCAAAACCCACATACCCCAACCCATCCAAACGCATACCCCCACCCACACACCCCCACCCACACATATCTTTACACTCACACACATCCTCCACATACACTCACACTTCCTCACATCTAGACACATACAAAATGTCTCACGTTAGTATTGAAACTAGTATGAACAAACTCCCACACTTTACTCATACACACACACTGACACTTGTCATGAGCAGTCTCATAAAAATGTTAAACATGGAGAAAAATGTGTACATAAAATGTATGTGACGTAAAAATAGTGAAGCTCTCTCTCTCTCTCTCTCTCTCTCTCTCTCTCTCTCTCTCTCTCTCTCTCTCTCTCTCACACACACACACACACACATTCACTCTCACGCTCACACATTCACTCTTCCGCTCATTCATTCACTCTCACGCATTCACTCTCCCGCTCATTCACTCTCCCGCTCATTCACTCTCCCGCTCACTCATTCACTCTCCCGCTCACTCATTCACTCTCCTGCTCACTCATTCATTCTCCCGCTCACTCATTCACTCTCACGCTAACTCGTTCTGTCTCTCATTCACACTCACTGACTCTCTCACTCAAACTACAGTAATGAACATGAGTTTATATTATGCATGATAAAATCAAATGGTATTTAACTGATAATATGACAGATGAGAATACACAAACATATGGATTCGCGTGTTACATAACATGCGTGTTACATGACATGCATCTGCTCAGCTCTCTCTCTCTCTCTCTCTCTCTCTCTCTCTCTCTCTCTCTCTCTCTGTATTCTTTCATATACACACACTCACACGCATGCGCGCGCTCACACACACACACACTAACACATCAACTCTCCCACTGTCTCACTCTCTAACACATAATCCTTCACACACATACTCACTCTCTCAATCACTCTCTCACACATACACATACACATGAACGCATGCACATGAACGCATGCACGCACGCACACACTCCCTCACTCACTCTCACACATACACGTACGAATGCATGCACTGACACATTCCCCCACCATTTCTCGCTCAATCACTCTCTCCACACACACGCATGCACGTGCGCACACACGCATTCACTCTCTCCCTCTCTCTGACACCCACTTTCTCTCTCTCTCTCTCTCTCTCTCTCTCTCTCTCTCTCTCTCTCTCTCTCTCTCTCTCTCTTTCGCTCCCACACGCACACACATACATAGTGAACAATTATAGTTAAACAATTATAATGAACAATTATACTGAACAATTATACCAGTAAATGAATTATGGTGGCATATAGTCGGTATGGATTAAGTATTGAAAGAGTTTTCGGTTAAATGTGTAGGGACTCATTGGAGTTTTCAGATCTGGAGGCAGATCATTCCATAAGTGAGCACCAGAATAGGCGAAACATGTTTTGTATAGGTCCAATCTAGGCTTTGAGACATGTAACAAATTTAGGCGCTTGCTGTTCACTGCATTAGATTGAATCAGCGGCAGAAGATACTCTGGGGTATTTTGAGATATAATTTTATTCACTAATTTGGCTTTGTTGAAAAGGAAGCGCTTTTGTAGTGGTAGAAGTCTTAGATGACTGTACAAATTATTACTTTCAACGTGCTTTATGCCAGAAACCAGACGAATAGCGCGGTTTTGTAGAGAACATAGTCGTTTTAAATTAGATTTTGGGCAACCATCCCAAACTGTGGAACAGTAATCGAGATGTGATTGGATATAGCATGTATAGAATATTTTTCGTGTGCTTTCGTCCAGGAAGTGCTGAATTTTAGCAAGTTGATAAACTTTTTGTGCTATTTTCTTGGTAAGAGCGTGAACATGAGAGCTCCAGTTCAAATGGCTGTCTATTAAAAGCCCTAGTGTTTTATGTTCAGTCACATTAACTATAGGTAACGTGCCCATGCGGAGTTCGAGCGGTGATCCAGTTATGGCTAGTGTCTGTAGTTTTTGTCTGGTCGTTATTAGCATGGATTTGGTTTTGTCGATGTTAATTTGCATGCGGTTTTCATTGCTCCATCTAGTAAGATTATCAAGTTCCTTTTGTAAAGAATTCTCTAATTCACTACGGTTTTCTTGACTAGTATATATAGTACAGTCGTCTGCAAATAGATCACAAGTTGTATTGATATATAAAGGAAGATCACTAATATAAACTGCAAAAAGCAGCGGACCTAGTATTGAGCCCTGAGGCACACCAATATTAAGCTGTGTGGGTCTTAATAGACAGTTGTTGAAGGACACGACTTGTTGCCTGTCGGATAGAAATGACGTAATTATGTTCACCATTATGTTCACCATAGATAGATAGGTAGGTAGGTAGGTAGGTAGATAGGTAGGTAGGTAGGTAGGTAGACAGACGGACGGACGGTCGGAAGGACGGACGGACGGATGGACGAACGAACGGACGGACGGACGGACGGACGGATGGATAGATAGATAGATAAATAGGTAGGTAGGTAGGTAGATAGGTAGGTAGGTAGAGTCGTGGAATTCTTGGAGTTGTCGATCGATGAAAGACTGTCGCGCCATTCGTCTACAGGCAGCCGGCATTCTTTGATGTTGGAGACAGACTGTCCTGATGGGAGTCGGCAAGATCTTTTGTTGTGGGGAAAATATTCTCCAGATCACAGGCCGGCAAAACTTTTTGAAGTACCGGGAACAATTCCCCAGATTAAAGCGGGACAGCCGGCCAGTTATTTACATCGAGTCGAAAAAGGAGAGTAAAATAAATAGCTTCTCGACGCCTAGTGTCTAGTCAGATTTGTGACGTCATTCAGACACAGTATTAAAACAGTCTGGACAAACAACTTTGGCGGGAGTCGACCAAATGTTGTGAGGCAACAAGGACGTTCGGGGAGATTGAGGATGGTTGGGGGGGATAAAGGAAATTTAAAATGGTAGGATCTTCCAGTAGGTTTCTACTGGGTTTCTGCACTTTTCCTTTAGTCTTTCCTTGTCTTACCATGACTCAGACCGATGTGATGAGCTCCTCTGCCTTATGACAGAGTTTAGTTCTCTGTTATATATATCTGAGTGCGGCCGTCGGCCTACACTCACCTAATAAAGGTCAGAATCGGGGTGCTCTCACCGGGTGTGTTCTCTCTTCAACAGGTTCCACTATGTTTTCCAAAAAAGCTAGCAGACAAGTCATAGAAGAAGATTATGGCTCGATCATTGAAGGCAGTTTTTACTCAGCGGCTTTTGCACTGGGCCCATAACCCAGAGGGTCTGTAAGAACCTGGCTTCTGCTGAGCAGGAACCGACGATAATCTAAGAGTGATTCCTCAGTGGTAGTTCTCATCACAGTAGAGTGAAGATACTTAAATACCACCAGTAACAGGAACAATAGTAGTTATATAGAGAAATTGACAATTAACATAGCGTTTTACAAATGATGAATTCCTGTGAGAAATTAACTACTAACCTTTTGTTTCAAAGTGACAGTAAACATTATTTTACTGTACAAGGGTTATCAGATCACCGAACTTTTAGTGACATATTAGTTACACTGTGTGTGTCAGATTCATGATCAGTATTGGACTACATCCACTATTGGTGACCTGGTATCCGGACTATCCAAGAGCCATTGGAGGAAGTCGACACCTGACTAGAGAGACGCATCATTTGGTGAGGTCCTTCTATACTTGATCTATGGTGCTGTTGTGTGGCCGATACTGTGATGAAAGCAGACTTTGATCCTGAGCTGTTCGGTCTGATTCTGCACACACTAGATTATACGACAGACATTCTACATATACACACTTTGCACATACCTGACACTTTTCTTTATTAAATTAATTTGTCATTTTGTTAGAAACTAGAGTTGTGTAGTATGTTTTGGAAAAGAATGAGAGGGGGCATGGTCCAGTGGTAAGAGAGAAAGAGAGAGCGAGTGATCCAAGGACTGATGGGGTGTTGTGGACCGAAATCCAGAAGATCCTCAAGATAATGATATGGGGTTAAAAGAATGTCGGTGTTGATTCCCCTCACCCCAGGGACGACACTTATTACGACAGGTAGGTAGGTAGGTAGGTAGTTAGATAGATAGGTAGATAGATAGATAGATAGATAGATAGATAGATAGATAGATAGATAGATAGATAGGATAGATAGATAGATAGATAGATAGATAGATAGATAGATAGATTAGATAGATAGATAGATAGATAGATAGATGGATGGATGGATGGATGGATGGATGGATGGATGGATGGATGGATGGATGGATGGATGGATGGATGGATAGATAGATAGATAGATAGATAGATAGATAGATAGATAGATAGATAGATCGAACGAACGAACGAACGAACGAACGAACTTTATTGTAAAAGGGTAACAAATTGGGAACGCAGGCCCGTCTTACATTCGGCCCTTTCGATCACTCATCTTTCATTCATCAAATGTGCATGTTACATTTACATAGGAAAAAAAAACCATTGTCAAATTGATTTTGTAAGCATAAACAATGCATATTACGCATGGTACATTCACATGGGGAAAAAAACATTGTCAAATGAAAGTTGTAAACATAAACAGTGCATATTGCAATGTTGTGAGACACATCCCCCATCCACCCTCACACCCCGCAGCCACCCACACATCCCTCAGCCACCCACACATCCCCCACCCACCACACCCCACCCACCCACACATACCTCCACGCACTCACACAGACTCAGGCAAACATACATGCCGCCACCCACCCACCGATCCCCCACCCACACACATTTCCCCACCCACACATACATCCCCCACCCATCCCATAACCGACACGCACACACCCACCCACATATTCTCCACCACCCACCCACACACCCGCAACCACCCAGCAAAACACACATCACAAAACCACACACACATACCCCCGTCAACCCACACATCCCGCACCTATCCATACATACATCCTGCACCCTCACAATTTTCCCCACCCACCCACACACACATCAGCCAACCTACACCCACTCACCCACCCAATATCCGCCACCTCTCAACTACACATCCTCCACCTATACACACATCCCCACCACAAACACATCTCCCCACCTGCCCACACATATCCCCCACCCATAAACACCCAAAAACACACACCTCCCACCCACACACACCCCACCACCTATATATACTCCACCCACACACATCCGCCGCTCACGCACATATTCCCACAAACGCACACATCCCCCAACCATACACTCATCTCTCACACACATCCACCCACTCACGTACTCATCCATCAACCACTCACACCCACACATCACACACCCGCCCATCAACACATGCATCTCTCATATACCCTCCCACCCACACACACCCCAACCACCCAGCCAAACACACATCCCCCATCCTCACATACATCCATCATCCACCTGCACATCCCACACCTCCCCCACCTCTCACACATCTCCCCTCCCACACAAAACTCCACCCATAAACACATTCCCCCACATGCATTCCTCATACACATCCCCGCCCACACATCTCTCACCCACACACACATCTCCCCACCAACCCACACATCCCCCACCTATAAACATACTCACCACCCACACATAAATCCTCCACCCACTCACATTTACCCCATCCACACTCACACACTCCCACCCACAAAGACATATCCCATTCACACACCCCCCCCCCCCCCCACACTCATCCCCAACACCCATTACACACCCACCCCCCAAATCACACAATCTCCTACACACCCATTCACCCACCCAAATACACATTCCCTACCCACACCCCCAACCCACCAACACCCACGTACTTCCAATAATCCTCCCAAATATCCCACACATCCTCACATCTACACACATACATGATCATTGAAACTAATAAGAAACTAGACAGACAGACAGACAGACAGACAGACAGACAGACAGACAGACAGACAGACAGACAGACAGAAGGAATGAACAGTTACATCCTCGCTATCCAGATTCACAAACATGAGGGCCAAGACACATGTTGTATAAAGACCATATTGAGAAAATCTGAGCCATTCTGGCCTGAAAAGACGCAATGAAACGAGCAATCTGGGAAAACTAAACTCACACTAAGAAACTACGTGATCTATTAGTTTCTCGTCAGAAGTTTCCGCGCCAACGCCCTTCAGACGGGCTAGAATTGAACGTGAAATTAGTCAGCCAATTAGGAAGTCGAGAGCAGAAACACTGCCAGCAAATGTGTTGATCAGCTGTGCACGATTTCATTGGAGGATCCAAAACTGTGGAATAACTTCATTTTTATACCATTGAGTTCCCAAAACTTTGATAACAGGGGCTTATATGGGCAGATGTGTGTTAGTAGTGCAGCACCTGCCCCTGATTCGCTAAGGGAAGGGATTGAATCCAGTTAGGTAGTTAGTTAGTTAGTTAGTTAGTCGCGGTTCCAAATTCGCGGTAGAGTCGCCCCATAACGCCCCGTTCATGTGCCAGTGAACATTAAACAAAATGCTCTTCACTGCGCCATGTGAAAAGTGGAACGGACAGGAGTCACGACAATCAACAGCCCGCACAGGTATACATGCAAAATGATGCTGCCAGAATGCCAACACAAAAGTCAGCGACGAAAAATACAGTTCATCGTCGATGGAAGAGGCAGTCACTAGAAAACCAGCAGCCACACATTACTGCATAAGGCAAACGCAGTAAGATCAGCAACCGGGCGGCGGCCATTTTTCTGAACAATCAGTTCACGACGCAGAGAACCGCGGACAAATGTAAAAGCAATACATGTGAAATCCACAGCTCACAGTGTTGCTCCACGCACTTAACCCAGTCACACAGACACACAGACGTAACATCATGTCATGTGAGATGAGATGCAAAAGAAATGCAGCTGGAAAAACAAAAAGAGGTAGAGAGACACACTGGAAACTAAGAACAAGTGTATGGATAAGACCTAGTATTGACATTTTAGAACACCACAGAAATAAATGGTATGGACATTTAGTTAGAATGGAACAAGATCGAAGAGAGGCTTGAGCGTTGTACACCAGAACATGGACATTCTAGGCGAGAGGACGACACAAAAAGAGATGGCTGGAAGGAATAAAAGATACATTAAAGAAATAAACTATGATATTAGCTTAAGAAACAAAATAAGCGAAAGATAGATCATTACGCACATCTCTTCTCTGCGACGCTTCACGGCAAAAGCAGTAGGACAAGAATAAGAAATATTGGATTACAATTTGTCGATTGCGAAAAGGAAACTGGAGAGTGGAATACCATCTACACCACAGATTCAAGAATAATTTGTCAGATCTCTCTCTCTCTCTCTCTCTCTCTCTCTCTCTCTCTCTCTCTCTCTCTCTCTCTCTCTCTCTCTCTCTGTCTCTCTGTCTGTCTGTCTGTCTGTCTGTCTGTCTGTCTCTGTCTCTCTACTTCTCTCATTCTCTGACTCTCTCTGTCTCTCTGCTGCTCTGTCTCACTTTCTGTCCCTCTGTCTCTCTCTGCCTCTCTCACTATCTCTGACGCTCTCAGTCTCTCTCTATCTCTATCTGTCTCTCTCTGTGCCTCACTCTCTGTCTATCTCTGTCTCTCTCTGTGTCTCTCTCTCTGTCTCTCTCTCTCTGTCTCTGTCTGTATCTCTCTCCCTCTCTCTCTGTATATGTGACAACAAGTACAGGACGGTCACACACCCACGTGTGTCTTGCCCAGCAGAGAGAAATGAAGGTGAACAAGCGGGACATCAAAAAGATCCCCCACCGATGTGTCTCCACCTTGCCGCGGTGGGGAGGGGGGGGGGGCCGTGCGTGTCCCAATAATCCCAAGAGCTATGCCGACGGAAGCACAACTATGTGTCGGACAGGACTTGGGTTAGGGACCAGACGAAGAGAGACACAACCTGCTGCTCTGCAGGTAGACTGAGGAGAGCAGTTGAAAGGTGAAATCAGGCGCACGTAGGCAACAATTCTTGGTCCGGACACATACTCTAAGGCTCTCAGCAGAAGGATATGGCTGAACATCTCTAAGCCATAAACTCTCGGATGTGAGAGCCGGGCCGATACTTACCTACCGAAAAATGGAGGTGAGATGCTAAGCACGCTACATGCTTAGTTCAGATACTTGTTCGAAGGCTCTCAGCTGGGGGATATGAGGGATCCCCGGATGAGAGGGCCTGGCCATTACTCGCTCTCTATGGACGGAGGTAAGGCGCTGAGCCGGCAGCACATGTAGCCTACCTCGCGAGCAGTATTTTAAGGTGGCAAAGCAGTTCAGTCGCACGAAGTGATTACGATGAGTCTGTATCTATACACACAGAGTGAGCGTAGTCAAAGGTGGAAAAACGTCTCAAAAATACGAAATGGAACGCTTGGCAAGCGAATCCATCACTTGGTAGTCCGAAGCGAAAGCTTGTTGAGTTGATGTCGTCCGCAGACTGCCCGTCCCTGGTTTGTGTGGGGAGCGACCAGTGGCAACACGAAATACATGGAAGTGAGGAAGTAAAGCAGCCTTGAGCATGATGTGGCGATTCCTCGGGTGAGCTCAGTCTCAGAGCACTATGTGCCGGCTCTGCAATTATAGAAGCCTCCTTGGATAGCGGGGAATGCCCATGGTCTGCCCCTGCCCTCCTTTGAGGATTGACTGTTGTGTCTTTGGCTTTTCTACCTTGACAAGCTGAGATGTGGGCGACACCACAGCTGTAAAAGTCTAACTCTCTCGAAACCCCGGGAAGGCAAACCCGTAAAAACGCCCGCGGAAGTCGGATGTGCTGGCTTAAGGGCGCAAATAAATCAGGCACAACGCATAAACGTCCGAGTGAAATGTCCTCTGTGCGGAACAGATCTAACTAGTCTTCCGAATGCCCTTCGCGTCCGGAACAGCTCTGACCATCTAGTTTTCCGAATGTCCTTCGGGTCCGGAACAGCTCTAACGAAAGCTCGCTGAGTGGATACCATCTGCAGTCCGACCGTCTCTGGTTTGTGCGGGGAGCTTGCCTAGCTTTGAGGGTTGATAGTGAAGTCTTCGACCGTTCTAACGTGACCAGCTGGGATGTGGACGGCATCACAAAAGTGAGAGCCCCGCAGGAATGCTAACCTGGTCAAAAATGCACGCTAAAGTCGGATGTGTTGGCTTAAGGTTTTCGGCCCAAGGGTGCCTAACCAGACACACTGCAATTACATCTGGAAAAAACACTCCGGATGAACGCAGAAGAAGAAGAAGAAGAAGAAGAAGAAGAAGAAGAAGAAGAAGAAGAAGAAGAAGAAGAGAAGAAACCGATTCCTTCCACCCGTAAAATGCAGGTGGATGTCGTGGAATTGGGGTCGACTTACTCTTCTGTTGGGGTCATTAGTGGATAGATGTAAGTGTCAACGATGACCATGATGATGATGATAGTGGTGATGATGATAATGAATGATGGAACTGATGATGAAGATGACAACGAAAAAGAAGAAGAATGGGGGGGGGGGGGGCGAAAAGTAAAGAAAGGAAGTAAAGAAAGACATAATAATAATGATAATAATAATAATAATAATAATAATAATAATAATAATAATAAGAAGAAGAAGAAGAAAGAAGAAGAAGAAGAAGAAGAGGAGGAGGAGGAGGAGGATGGGGTAAGGTGGATTAGGAAAATGAAGACGAAGAAGAGGGAAGGACGGGGAGAAGAAAGAAGGAGAAGAAGAAGAGGCGGATGAGGGGGAGGAACAAGAGGAAGAAGAAAAAGATGGAGAGGGAAAGATGAGGACGAAGAGGAGGAGGAGGAGGAGGAGGAGAAGAAGAAAAGAAGAAGAAGAAGAAGAAGAAGAAGAAGAAGAAGAAGAAGAAAGCACTAGAAACTACATCAAGATATGTCTGACATCCATTTGGACAAAATCCGTAAGACTAAGCTCTGGCATAAAAGCAGATAAGACGAGAATAGTACTCGCCATGTCTGACTGCAAGAAATGGCCAGAATTGTCTTCTGTCGTGTGTCGTGTGCACACGCCTTGTTTAAGCAGCATTATGTATTCACTCTTGTACTTATTAACGTCACTATGATAGTTTCTGCTAATCTGCATTGTTCATTTGTATTTTTCTTAAACCTCTTTTGTTTCCTCATCCACTTTCTCATCCTTCTCTTTCTCTTAAGACTCATATTTCTTCTTCTTCTGTCTCACCCTCTTCCTCCTTCTTCCTTCTTATTCTGATGGTGCTACACTGCATCTTCTCCTTCATCTACACTTCCTTCTGCATGTCATGTAACACGCATGTTATGTAACACGCGAATCCATATGTTTGTGAATTCTCATCTGTCATATTATCAGTTAAATACCATTTGATTTTATCATGTATAATCTAAACTTATGTTCATTACTGTAGTTTGAGTGAGAGAGTGAGTGAGTGTGAATGAGAGACAGAATGAGTGAGCGTGAGAGTGAATGAGTGAGCGTGAGAGTGAATGAGTGAGCGTGAGAGTGAATGAGTGAGCGTGAGAGTGAATGAGTGAGCGGGAGAGTGAATGATTGAGCGTGAGAGTGAATGAGTGAGCGGGAGAGTGAATGAGTGAGAGTGAATGAATGAGCGGGAGAGTGAATGAGTGAGCGTGAGAGTGAATGAGTGAGCGTGAGGGTGAATGAGTGAGCGGGAGAGTGAATGAGTGAGCGTGAGAGCGAATGAGTGAGCTGGAGAGTGAATGAGTGAGAGTGTCTGTGTGTGGGAGTGAATGAGTGTGAGTGAATGAGTGAGAGTGAATGAGTGAGCGTGAGAGTGAATGAGTGAGCGGGAGAGTGAATGAGTGAGCGGAAGAGTGAATGGGTGAGCGGGAGAGTGAATTAGTGAGAGTGAATGAGTGAGCGTGAGAGTGAATGAGTGAGCGTGAGAGTGAATGAGTGAGCGTGAGAGTGAATGAGTGAGCGTGAAAGTGATTGAATGAGCGTGAGAGTGAATGAGTGAGAGTGAATGAGTGAGCGTGAGAAGGAATGAGTGAGCGTGAAAGTGAATGAGTGAGCGTGAGAGTGAATCAGTGAGCGGGAGAGTGAATGAGTGAGCGTGAGAGTGAATGAGTGAGCGGCAGAGTGAATGAGTGAGCGGGACAGTGAATGAGTGAGCGTGAGAGTGAATGAGTGAGAGTGAATGAGTGAGCGGGAGAGTGAATGATTGAACGGGAGAGTGAATGAGTGAGCGGGAGAGTGAATGAGTGAGAGTGGGAAGAGTGAGCGTGGAAAGGGAAAGAGTGAGCTGAAAGTGAAG
>JACEFZ010002904.1:0-5000 GCA_014155875.1 Cepaea nemoralis
CTAAACACATATCCGGACGAACGCAGAAGAAGAAGACCGTTATTGTGTATGATCTAATGATACATCAGGGGGAATTATGGTCCAGTCCTGTATTTTCCCATGAATAATGATACACGTTATGTCATACGGTTTTGCTGCCTTTACCTCTACAGAAGTCTGGCGTGCATGAGATAACAGTGCTTGCGTGTGATAACAGTGTGTGCATGTGATAACAGTGTGTGCATGTGATAACAGTGAGTGCATGTGATAACAGTGCGTGCATGTGATAACAGTGCGTGCATGTGATAACAGTGCGTGCATGTGCTAACAATGCGTGAATGTGATAACAGTGCGTGCATCCAGCGCCATGTTGGTCAGAACAACCTCAATGCGGTCAGATACTTGGAGAGTTTATCTTCACCACACGACATCGAAATGACTTCTAATTACACACACACACCATCACAAACACTCATGCACACACACACACATATACACACACACACACACCATCACAAACACACATAAACACACATAAACACACACACACACCATCACAAACACACATACACACACACACACACACCATCACACACACACAAACACACACACACACACACACACACACCAGTGATGCAGCTTATTAAAGAACAACAGATTAAATGGTGTGGCCCCGTCAATAGAATGCCCTGGTACCATCAACGACAATGGTGAAATATGATAGCTACAGAGCAAGGGGGAGACCACGTAAAACATGAAGTGATGGTATCAAGAAGAACTTGAGAGAAATAAAAACCAACTTACGCAGAGCATTATACACGGCGTATACAATATCTTTACAATTCCCCCCCCCTCCCCCGCCCCCATACACACATACTGGGGTAAATGAAGGGGGGGTAGGACAAAAAAAAAAAAAAAAAGATTCTGTGCACTATGTCCGTCCGTGAGTCCGTCGGTGTGCGAGCATGCGCGCTTGCTTGCGTTAGTCCGTCTGCCTGCCTACCTGTCTGTCTGTCGGTCTGTCCGTCAGGGTGTATGTCTCGCTCTCTGTTCCCACGCATGTATGTATACTTGTATTGGAATATAGCTTGTTCTAGACATGGTTACTCGTGTTGTGTTAGCTTTCTTGTGCTGCCCATTAACGTGTCATTTAAATTGGTGCTTGTTTCCATTTAAACGGTGTGTGGCTCAGTTTCTTAGGCATTGAATGATTTGAGTGTGAAGTGTACATTAAAATAGGATCGAAACCACGAAACTATCCAACAAATAAAGGCTACCCTATGACAAATGTTGCTAAACTTATATGCACGATCTTCAGGTTCACATGTACGATGTCACAGCATTATGAGGGTAGGTGCTAGTTTCTTAGCTCGGAGGTCCCCTTTGTAGTGGGAAGGTTAAACAAGGGGGTTACAGGCAAGAAGATAGACTTCACTGCACCGCGTTCCATCCCCTATAAATTGGTCTTCATCCTGAGAGCGGCTGGCGGAAGCCTCGTACCGAGCATGGGCTCAGTGGCTCCATCGACGACGTCCAGGGATTTGGGGGGAGGGGGGGGGGACTGAGAAAACTGCACTCGTGAACCGAATGAGGGGGGGTTCTGAAATGAACCGTCCACCTTCGTAGCACGAGGCAGGCGCCGCTGTCAGTGAGAACATAGTTAATGGGTTAAACATGAAAAGAGGGGGGAGGGGTGACATCTCTTTTAACATGTGAATATGTCAATGAGTGTGTGTTATTTGTGTGTGTGTGTGTGTGTGTGTGTGTGTGTGTATTACTGATAAAGTGAGAGAGAATGTGAGTGAGAGAGGGAGAGAGAGAGAAAGACAAAGAGAGAGAAAGAAGGGAGAGAAAGAGAGAGAAAATCAGAGAGAGAAAAAGAAAGTGAGACAGAGATATAGTGAATGAGAGAAAGAGAGAGAGAGAGAGAGAGAGAGAGAGAGAGAGAGAGAGAGAGAGAGAGAGAGAGAGAGAGAGAGAGAGAGAGAGAGAGAGACGCCTTGTCAACTATTGGACGGCCAGTGTAAGGGACACAATAGATAAAAGTCCCCTATTGAACAGACAACAATGTTTACTTTCCTTCGATTGGAACAGAGACAAACACTGCTGATTTCTAATAGCTCAGCAGGCGAGCCAGCGTAGTTGATATGAAACTGCGCGTATAACGTCATGACCACGGTCGGACCTGGGTTGAGCACCAGCTTCTGTCGTCTCACTAAGTGAGGGGAAGACCGATCACCTACACACCCAGGCATTCATGCCTTCCACATGAGTTGACCCTGTCACATGACATACCCATGGCCGGTTCCTTGGAGTACTTGTAGACATGTCTATTGATGGTCTCTGGTCTTATCCTAGCTCAATAAGAGAAGAGAATCATGTTTCATTTTCATCTCTGTATTGTGTTTACGTTCTGTAATAGGTGGCTTAGTCAGATGAGCTTCAATTAGATCCGTTGACTTCTATTGAACACATGTTAAATAACACTAGTTTGACAATCAATGTGAAACGTTTCTTATTTAGTGATTTCATTTTATTACATTTTGTACAGTCAGTATTAAACGGTTATCCATCGATCAGTATCTATTATTTATTTCTACTTCCTCAATGATTCCGGCTGTACTTCATCTAGCTAGAAATCGGTTGCTGTTGTTTACTTAACCAGTATCCCCTGTTGAAGTTCTCTGAACCAGTATTTCCTATTGCAGTTCAGTCAGTCATTGTTTCCTGTTGTAGTTCTTCCTCTTCTTCTTTCGTTCGCTTGAAATATGTCTATAACTGCAATGTTGTAGTTCACTGAAGCAGTATTTCCTGGTGTAGTTCAGTCAATCACTATTTCCTGCTGTAATTCACTGAACTAGCATATCCTGCTGTGGTTCACCCAAACAGTATTTTCTTTTACAGTTCTCTCAACCAATATTTCATGATGTAGTTCTATCATCCAGTATACAATTCTCACAATGAATGACAATTCAAGGCAATTTACAGCAAGTATTATCAACCTTCGTCACATTTCAGTGAGCAATTACCTCGCATGACAGTACCCGTCTGCCACTCAAGTCAGCAAAGATCATTTATTTCCACACCGAAGCCCCGAAATCTTGCTTTAGCATATATGTTTTGTTGTTAAATTGCATATCCCTTACAGGACGTTGCTGACAACACCAGAGTTTTTTTTTTAGCAGTTGTTGATGTTCTTGGCAAGATTACATTCAGTAGTTTGCCATTGCTTTCTGAGCGACCGGCTCACATACCTCTAATTAACCAACGCGACGCGATCCGCTGCCGAATCCCGCGCAGCTTTGTTCCTCGCGCGGATATACGGGATTACGGAGAGTCGTTAACCCCTTCTCCAGTTCCCCCATAATTCCCTGTAAAAAAAAAACAACAACACCAACACGTACACAGTCCTTCGAGGAACAACTGAAGGCAAACAGACACGTGGAAGGCCTGCTAGAGTCTGCATGCACTGAGAACCATCAAAGAATTGACTGCCAACGGTATTCCCACATCTCGTTTTATGGTCAAAAATTAAAAAAAAGAGGGTAACAGTGTTAACGCTGCCATCATAGTAGTTCTATAATATGTGACCAACCACGGGTTGATTTGCTTAAATCACATTATGTAACTTTTTGCACATTGGGCAGTAATTACTTATGTGGGTACCGCCATTGTTGTCTCATCTCATCTTGTTCCTCTTGTACCCTGCGGTGTCGAGTTGAAGTATAAACAGCGGGAGAGTGCCCGTTTATGGGCTTCATATATCGAGATTCCCATGGGTGCTATTCCCTCTGTCCATCGTTTACATGGTCGGCCTCTTCTTCTGCTCACATTTAGTCTGTTCATCGTGCCATCGGAGTAAAGGTACAAAATATGCAAGATTTATTAATTTAAAAGTGGTTTTAAGACGAGTTACGCTGAGAATTGCATGTGCGCAGTCAGGCGAGGCTGAGATGCCAGCACCAGCACTTCACATAACCGCATCAGGCCCCTGGTACCGGAGTGGGTCAATTTGGTTTTAAATGTATCTTACTTGCTTGTTTAGCGGGATGTCACTTACAACCAGGAAAATATTCTTCAACAGTTACGTATTACAGCCTGTAAATTTGTATAGATGTGAAACATGGACAATGAGCAGTCAAGCTGAAAAACATCTAACGGCAGTGGAAATATGGTTTCTGGGGTAAATGCAAAGACAGACAAACCAATGAGCAAGTCCTTCAAGAAGCAAATGAAGATCGTAAATTGATTAGATCAATTAGACGTAGACAGAACTTTATTGGCACGCTATGAGAAGAAATAACCTATATAACTTGGTGTTAACTGGACAGATTGAGGGGGAAGGAACAAGGGGAAGGCAGAGAAGTAAATACCTGGATGGCTTGGCCACGTGGCATGGTCGAGACAAGAACACAGCTGATCCACGACTCTAGTGATCGTGTGAGATAGCGAAACATGAGCTTTTCGGCATGACACATGAAGATGATGATAGCGGGAGCGTTGGTGTAACGGTCAGGAAGTTGCGCTGACAATGACATGAGCGCAGTTGGACGAGGTGTCAATACCTAGCCTCGCCGTTCGCTACGAGAGGGCCAGACTGACCACCTATTTCTCCACGCACTGATGCCCACAAAAAAGTTGATGGTCTTAAAACCTGACATACTAAAAGCATACTCCTGACACAGGACTTTGTCTGCCTGTGTCTCACTTGCCTCGACCATGACTTCTTACATGTATTTCTGTCATATATATCAACTCTGGCCTATCTTCACTGCATGATAATTACGAATTAGTGCAAGGCAGGGGCGATAACTACATGCCTGTACCGTGTCGTGTCTTAAAGTCAGCATTCTTGATCCTCATTGCTGTTTCCTGGATCACAATAATGTCACCTCGACCCGCATGTAACCTTTTCCCACTTCGTTGTTATTTTCAAAACTTAGTCTTTTTTGCTGTAAACGTGTACCAGTAACCCACTCTCCAGTAACTCCATTTTTTTTTTCCCCAACCGCGGCCGCGCT
>JACEFZ010002904.1:10000-17500 GCA_014155875.1 Cepaea nemoralis
ATGTGAGATATAAACCAATTGGATAAAGAGAAGAAAACAAAAACGAGGGCAGCCGCAATTTATGGCTGACTCAGTCGCAGGACTGTTAATACGCCAAGCTTAGGTTGTGTCGACCAGGGATCTCAGGTCAATTTTAGTTTGTGCCGACCAGGGATCCCAGGTAAATTTTAGTTTGTGTCGACCAGGGATCCCAGGTCAATTTTAGTTTGTGTCGACCAGGGATCCCAGGCCAATCTTAACTTGTGTTGACGAGGGGCATCCCAGGTAAATCTTAAGTTGTGTCGACGAGGGGTATCCCAGATCAATCTTAGGTTGTGTCGACCAGGGATCCCAGGTCAATTTTAGTTTGTGTCGACCAGGGATCCCAGGCCAATCGTAGCTTGTGTTGACGAGGGGCATCCCAGGTCAATCTTAGGTTGTGTCGACGAGAGGTATCCCAGATCAATCTTTGGTTGTGTCGACGAGGGGCATCCCTGGTCAATCTTAGGTTGTGTCGACGAGGGGCATCCCAGATCAATCTTTGGTTGTGTCGACGAGGGGCATCCCAAGTCAATCTTAGTTTGTTTCGACCAGGGATCCCAGGTCAGTTTTAGTTTTTGTCGACCAGGGATAACAGGTCAGTATTAGTTTGGGACGAGCACATATCCCAGATCGATTTTAGGTTGTATCGACCAGGGATCCCAGTTCAATTTTAGTTTGTGTCGACCAGGGATCCTAGGTCAATCTTAGCTTGTGTCGACGAGGGGCATCCCTGGTCAATCTTAGGTTGTGTCGACGAGGGAATACCATGTGAATCTTAGGTTGTGTCGACCAGGCATGTCAGGTCAATTTTAGTTTGTGTCGATCAGGGATCCGAGGTCAATTTTAGGTGTATCGACCTGGGGGATACCAGGTCAATTTAAAATATCTGACCAGATGTTGATTTTAACTACTGACCACCGGGTCGGCACGCGAGCGTAGCAGGAGATCTGCTGTGGCTAGGTCACGTGTTAGGCCCTGTCGCGAGATTGCCATGAGTTAAACAGATAAATATTCCCGACGTTTGCTTGGCGTGTATTTTCAGCACCATTATTTTACTAACTGGAAAAACACCGCGGATGTCAAAATCTCAGGACAATATTTGTAGCTGCACGTGTACATCTATAACGGATTTGGAACGGTCGGTGTTGATGGTGACAGGTCCTGGCATCGCCTTGATTAGTTTGTCTACATTTGAATGTAAATGGAAGCAGTGGGGTCAGCCCATCTACACATTTGGTGTTGAGTGAGAAGGAAGGGATACACCGAGTTGGCAGTTCATTACCAGTTAGAATCACATATATTGTCACCACGGAACAGAAGATTGACAAGTTTGTCAACATTTGAATGCAGATGGAAGCCGTGAGATCACAATGGCAGATGTAAAACGGAAGTACTTAGTAGGGAGAAAAACAGTACATATGTCAATTCTTGGTTTCCGGAACATGAAGAGTTTGACGGGGTTATTTGCAACTGTTTGTTGGAAGTCGTCATAAAATTCGCTGGCTTGTTTTGAGAATCTTAACAATTACTGACAACTTTGACAGGATTTAAGCCCGGAAAAATAGATCCTTGCAAATGGTTGATATGTCCAAATAACACCTGTGTGGGGGAGAAGAGGATAAAGTCACGTGGACAACTTTGGTAGTTTGCCATATAAACTCTAGTTGGGACCAGCTAGGGAGGACTTGAAATTATGCTTTAGTCAGAGTGCCAGGGCACGGCAGCGCCTAGTGGAAATAATATCTACCGTGTGTTAATTAGTGACTTAATTTTACACGTGCCTATAATGGCAGATGTAGATATGATTGATAGGACTGCAGTGGTGCCATTTAAGGTATAACCTATTATAATATATTCGTTATAATTACTTTAGGCAGTAGCCTTGTTAAACTATAGTGTGATGATTAGCACTGTTAGTGGAAACTAGCTAGAGTAGGGAAGTGATACTTGACTCTGTTAGCTAGAATAGATTAGTGAAGTGTTGATAAGCTTTACTAGTTGAGAATTGAGTAATGAGGGATAATTGGGATTTCCCGTAGGTGTCCCTTGTGGGAGGGGTTCCACATTCTGTTTGCTGATTTTTTCTTTGTCATAACCTGATTCGACTCTAGGTGGGTAGCTAATCTGCTCTATGACTAAGTCTAGTTAGCTAACGATCATTAGGCAAGGTGATAGGCTTACACTCAGCCGAAAGAATCATGAACTAGTACTATCACCAGGTGTGTTGTTTCTATCCTAGGTTCCCTACCAGATCCAAGGAAGCTCAATAAAGTTTTGGGAAGGAAGAAAATCCCAGTCGGAAGAACACCAGTTCGGCAATCAATAAAGATTGCTTACAGACGTGATTAAAAGCTAGAGGGAGGTTGATTCACCCAACATAGTGAAGATTACAGTTGCACCATACAGCATTAAACAGTGGTAACGAACCGAGAACCGGTTAAGAGTAACTAGTGTTAGTACAGTAACAATTAACATTAGTAATTAGCACTTGCGGACTGAATGGTTCGATGTGCAACGAGGATGATCTGTCGACTAACACTTAACTTTACTAACTGTGTAAACACTAGAAAAGAACTTGTGCAGTTGGTTAGAGAACATTAGGAACGGACATTGTGTAGAGTGAATCCGGTCCATAAGTAACTGTTCATACCACCGGTGTCTATTTCTCATGTTCATGAAATGGGATTACCAGAGGTCTACAGAAGCAAAGCAGTATCCGGCAGGATGGTTCCGGCAACGGGTGAGACGTACTTGTTCTGACGTAACGTGCTGTGGTCTATCTTTGCTGTGATCAGCGGACTGATCTGATGTCTGAGAGTCAGATTCTCTACACTTTATAGAACACGTCACACATTTTCTTCGCATACACGTCTCATACACGTTACACTTTTATTTTAATAAATTAATCTTTATTAATTTCTAGAAGTAAGAGTTGTTGAGTATGTTGCGTTGGGGAAGTATGAGAAGGGGGCATAGTACGACAGTGTGAGAGTGATAGGAAAAGGTGTCCATAGGCTGATGGAGTGTGTTGGACGGAAGCTGGTGGATTCTCCAGAATATTGAGGGGGAAAAAAAAAATAATATTATAATGTGGGTGTCGGATCTCCTCACTCCAGGGACGACACTTTAAAGGAGGACACGACATTATTGGGGGCTCGTAAACGTGATATTTGGACAGTGGGATCTCTCGTAAACGTGATCTTTGGACAGCGGGATCTATCGTAAACGTGATCTTTGGACAACGAGATCTCTCGTAAACGGGATCCTTGGACAGCGGGATCTCCCGTAAACGGAATCCTTGGACAGCGAGATCTCCTGCAAGCAGGAACGTTTGACAGGGGGATCTTCTGACAACGGGGTCTTTTGACACGGGATCCTTAGTTATAAGAGGGAGATATCATTTTGGAGAATCCAGCTAGAGTGAATGTGGATAGGGGTTAGGATTAATATCTTACCTGTTCACACTTCACACGTCTGCATAGGTCTGTGGTCCTGATTCTACTCTTGTCACTGAGTGAATGTACTGTGTGTGGTAATATCGAGATTTATAGTACTTGTTCATATATCGTTATAGTAATTTGCGGTTATATTGTACTAGACCTGCTAGCTTACCTCTCTGTATAATGGCCACCCCTAAACTTAGCACGTTAGAATTAAAGGAAAGGGGGGAAGAAATGGGATTGGCGGGGTCTGCTCTAACGGATTACATACAGGAAGTGGAGAGAGAGTATCGTCAAGCAGAAAGGGATGATCGAAAGGCCGAGCTGGAATTGAGAAGGATGGAGTTGGAACAAGCAGCTAAGAAATTGGAAGCTGAGCAAGCAGCTAGGAAATTGGAAGCTGAGCAAGCAGCTAGGAAATTTGAAGCTGAGCAAGCAGCTAGGAAATTAGAAGCTGAACAGGAGCACAGAAAAAGGGAGCACGAGTACCGGATGAGGGAACTCGAGTTGAAGAGTCAATCTAATGGAGAAACTGAGGGAGCAGTTGGAGGTTCCTCCATCCCAGGATCAACACCAGTAGGTGGACATGGGTACCATGCTATGAAGTTTCCTTTAGCGGTCTACGAGGAGGACAAAGAGAAGATTGATCAATACCTTCAACGCTTCGAGGCTATGTCAGTTGCTATGGGTCTGGAGCGTAACAAATGGAATCTTAAGCTATCCCAGGGATTACGCGGGACAGGATACGAGGTTTATACTCGCCTGCCACCAGGACATGAGAAACAATTATGATGAGTTAAAGACGGCTCTGCTGAAACGATTCGAGGTTACATCGCATACCTACCGGAAAAAATTTCGAGCAGCGAAACGAGAACCGGGAGAGTTGTTTGCCGCCTACAGTTTGCGTCTTAAATCTTATCTCCATAAGTGGATGGATTTGGCTGGGTTCGCACATGACTATGAGAGTCTGGAAGAGCTCATGGTGGTCGACCAGCTGAAGAAGCAAATGTCTAAACCTCTCAGGACGTTCCTGGGAGAACAAGGAGCGGAACGTATTGACCTCGTGAATAAATTAGCAGAACGGTTCGTCGAGGTACATGGGGAGGTAGGGGAAAACCTTTCAACCAACACCAAAAGTCAAGAGAAACATGACAAGAAGAAAGCCAAAAACTCAGGAACCAAAAAGTGGGAACCTTATGTGCAAAAATCAGAGGATAATTCAGAGAAGAAGAAGGAGGGAAGCAAGAGCACCTCAAGCTCTACACCTAAACGACCGTGGTCGGAGAAGTGGTGTTCAATTTGTAAGTCACCCTCTCACAATACGAGGGACTGCAAATCGAAGGCTAAGAACCCTCATTTTGCAGCATGTCAAGTGACTTCCAAGGAGGTTGTCACGGAAAATGCCAAGGTCAACAAGGAAGCTCGCCACCAGGAGAGCTCATTCAAGTCCGACAATAGAAAATCTAGGACAGGGAAATGGTGCAACGAATGCAAGTCAAACACGCACAATGCTATTGACTGCAGGGGAAAGTCAGGAGACACTCAATTCGTCGTGTGCTCAGGAAAACCTAAGGTGGAGCCCACCGAACAGGTCGAGACCGAGGAAGAGACTCCAGACCAGGAAAAAACCACCTGTAGTGGAATTGGTAGAGGTTAACGGTCGTCAAGTGGAGTGTTTATACGACACAGGACTGGGACGGGGAGGCCGTGATTTCTGCGGATCTAGTACATCCAGAACAATTCACAGGTGAAACCTTGGATATACAGCCTGCACAGAAGAGTGCTGTAGTCATGAAGTTGCCCATTGCTAATGTGGAGATTCGGTCACGGTACGTCACCGGCACCATCAAGGCCGCTGTATTGACCGATCCCATTTTTCCAGTCATCCTAGGTTGCCGGTATGTCTTTCTGGGAATGCCCAGGGAGCCTATTCATATGGGAGCAATGCAGACTCGCTCTCAGGCGAAAACGGAAGAGGCAGACGCAATTGTGACTAACCCAATGCCGGGGGAGCTACGAACTGCCCAGAGTGAGGATGATACTTTACGTCCTTGCTACAAAAAGCTGCAGAAAAGTGCTGATCCACCAGGACGGGGGCAGTACTACATGAAGAATAGGATACTCTACAGGAGAGCAGGAAGGGGAGACAACCTATACGGTCAGTTGGTCGTCCCGAAAGCTCATCGGTCCCAGATTCTTCATATGGGGCATACCATCTCCTTTAGTGGACACATGGGTATTGCCGCCACCATGCAGCGGATTTCCTGCCACTACTATTGGCCGGGAATGACAGATGATGTGCGTCGGTATGTGAAGTCATGCCCTGAGTGCCAGAGGGTACACCGAAACACTGGACAGCACCGGTGATGTTGGGTGAGATGCCCATCATGAACTCTCCTTTCGAGAGGGTAGCCATCGATATCGTGGGTCCACTTCCCAGGACTAGGAAGAGGAACATGTATATACTCACAATGGTGGATTGCTGTACAATGTGGGGTGAGGCTATACCGTTGACCACGATTGACTCGAAAAGAGTGGCGGACGCACTGATGGAGGCCTTTACCAGATTAGGCTTTCCGGATCAAATTCTGACGGACAATGGATCTCAGTTTTGTGGAAAACTCATGGAGGAGGTATTTAGGGTGTTTCACTCTAACCACATACATACCAGCCCTTACCACCCTCAAGCCAATGGACAAGTAGAGCGTTTCAACGGCACGTTGATGACAATGCTCAGGAAATTAGCGCAGGAAAAACCTGATAGGTGGGATGAATATATCCCAGCAGCACTCTTTGCCTATCGGGAAGTTCCTCATGGCTCAACAGGACTACCACCCGCTACGTTGCTGTTTGGTCGTCCAATCAAAGGACCGTTGGAAGCCATGTTGAGGAGTTGGACTGAAGAGGGGACGTCAGAAGAAGTGATCTCATCCTATCAATACGTGGAGGAACTGAAAGAAAAACTCCACAAGGGATGGACTCTGGCAAATCAAAACTTGAAAAAGGCCAGGAAAAGACATGCGGCTTACTACAACCGTAGGTCTAAAGAAAGATCTCTAGAGGTGGGAGATAAAGTCTTGTTGCTACTCCCAACGGGAAACAACAAACTGGAGATAGGTTGGCAAGGACCATTTCCCGTGGAAAGGGTGATATCCAGAACCAACTATCAAATCCGGATCCGGGGAAAGTCGAAGATTTTCCATATCAATCTCTTGCGGAAATACGAAGAGAGACCCGGAGACAAGGCAGCTCACCTCATGGCAATGGCAGTTGCAGTGGAGACAGAAGTGGGAACCAGCGAGGGCAGGGAATATCCCTTAGTACACCAGGAAACCTATAGGGATGTACAAGTGAACCCTGATCTGACCTCCCAGGAGAGGGAAAGGATAACCCAGGTTCTCAAGTCTCATAAGGAGATACTGACTGATAAACCTGGACGAACGAGGTTGGTGGAGTTTGAGATGACTTTGACCACACAGGAGCCGGTTCGTCAGAAGGTTTACCCAGTGCCATTCTCTAAAGAAAAGGCCCTGGAGGAGGAAATAAAAAAATTGCTGGAGGATGACGTGATTGCACCATCCACATCCCCATACAATGCGGGGGTAGTTTTATTACGCAAACCAAGTGGAGAACACAGGTTGTGTATAGATTACCGACTGCTGAACAGTCATACACAGTTTCAGGTGGAACCTTTGCCGAATCCAACTCAGCTATTCGCTAGGCTCCATAAGGCTCGGTACTTTTCAAAGGTGGATCTGAGTCGGGGGTACTATCAGATACCAGTCAAACCGGAGATTCGACCACTGTTAGCTTTCAGTACACCCAGTGGACACTACGAATTTAAGGTCATGCCCTTTGGACTTAGCAATGCACCTAGTGTGTTTACACGCATGATGAGGACTTTACTAGATCCGTTACAGGATCCGTCCATCATCTCATTTATGGATGATATTCTGATTTCCAGTGACAGCCTGGATGACCACTTACAATCCTTGGAGAGAGTGTTTAATAGGCTCAAGGAAGCAGGGCTTACTGCTCG